>CAUPSL010001133.1:0-15894 GCA_963514005.1 Raja brachyura
CCAGGGAAAGAGTCTCGGTCTATGCAGTCGCTCCTTACAACTTAAGCCCTCAATTTAGCATAGTGAGATTGTGGTAAAACAGTTTGTTTCCCAAGGAGGAAACTTAATTTTCTTTCCTTTATGGCTTGCATGTAGCTACAGGTCCACGTAACTGTGGTTGATCCTGAAATGCCCCCTGAAATTGCCCAGAAATTGCCTCAGTTCAAGAATAATAATAGATGGATATTAAATGTTGGTCATAACAATAATGGCCACATTCTCTGAAAAGGTCAGATCTATTTGGAAATGTCTAAAGTTGTGCATGGATACTTCAAAACTAAAATACCAGGAGAAGGTTCAGCACTGCTTTTGGAAACCACAATAGTTCAACATTCATTTCTGTGTTGATGGAACCTGCAACTATATTTAAACCTGAATTTGTATGAACCACAGGACTGAATCTGGATCCTGCAAGACCTAAGATTGTATCCATCTGCAAACTTTTATATAACTTGGAAAATAAGTGCTTTCTAGTCCATGTTACAAAATGGGTTAGGAAGATATTAAGTTTCAGCAATTTGTTGTATTTCAGGATTGTGAGCAAGTGTTTCTTTTCCCCAATAAAATGAACAAAATTGCTATAATTTATTCATATAGTGTCTATGAGGATAATAGATCCAATTGAAAATGTGAGAGCCTGAGAAGGGCATTAAATTTGGATCATTTTTATCATTGAGCAGTTTGAGTTAACACAGTTTCCCACGCTTTTCCTTGCATGACCCATTGAAAGAATGAACTTTTTTGCATCCCTAAAATATTGCAGGCCATTTGATTATGTAGGCATTAAAATACCTGGATATGATGTTAATATCGTAAATGAATTGTAAATAAATAAATAAAGTCATGAAAGTGAATTGCAGTTAACCATTCCAGTAATAAATCTGGTTAAATGAAAATATCAAGCCTACATTTTGCTGTCAGACATCATTATGATCTCAATTTTTATTTTATGGTTCTAATATTTTGAACTCTGGTTTAAATTGATTGCCATGCTTAAAGTGGGCTAAAAATAAATGTTTCCATGAAATTGTCCGGAAGTGAATTATCAGTGATTTGTAATTTATAAATACTGGCACATCTTTGTCAATATTATCCATTATCAGTTTTTATGTCCACATTTGTAATGGGAGCCGTTTATGTAAAAAAAAAGTGTTGGGGAATTGAGCAGGTTTGAAGAAGGTCAAGCATCAGCTTTGGTGGAATGGACAGACAATGTTTGGTTGCTCCAGCACTTTGTTTTTTGCTCAAGATTCCAGCGTCTGCAGCTTTTTGTGTCTCAGGTTTATGTAAAGGCTGATAGCTAAAAATGTACTGTTTTCTGAAGAAGAATATAATTTTCCAGAATGTTGGGTATTTTGCTGTTTAATCTCTGAAATACAAATATTATAAAAATATAAATTACTTTAAAATTATGATTACGGTACATTATATATGTGTTGTTTCAGTTACATGCCCTTCAATTCTGCTTTGGTTCAAGAATGCACTGAGATTGATAGTCGCAAACATGAAATATTGCAATTTGCCGTCTTTTATATTTGGGGAAGATTGACTATCAGAATCAGAATCGTTTTATTGTCATTTGAACATCAGTTCAAATGAAATTATGTTTCTGCAGTCATAAAACAAACACAAAAAAACCCAAAACAAGCATTACACAATTCCACACAAATATCCATCAAAGTGAATCCCCAAACACCTCACTGTGATGGAAGGCAAAAGTCTTATCTCTTCCCCGTTCTCTGTGCCCATTCCTCTCCCGCAGTCAAGCAGCCAAACTGCTGCATCGAGCCGTTCGAGGCTCCTGTTGTTAGAGCCCCCCGGTTGGTGATGGTAAGTTCCGCAGCCGTTTAAGCCGCGGCGGGCGATGTAAGTCCCCGTTCCGGGTCGATTTAAACCTCTCGATTCCGGCGGGTGGGCGAAGTTTGCCATTGCGGGAGCTCCGAAAAGTGGTCTCCCACCAGGGACCCGCGAGCTCCCAATGTTACCGTCCACAGGGCCTGCAGCCGAAGCCTCCGAGCTCCGAAGTCGAGTCACAGCCGTGCTCCACAGCGCTCCGCACTCCGAAGTCGGCCAGCTCCACGATGGTGAGTCCGTAGGCTCCGCGACTGGAGCCCCAGGTTGATTCTGGTTGGAGGCCGCCGGCTCCACGATGTTAGGCCCAACGACAACGGAGATTCGACAAGGAAAAAGTCGGGTCCCCGTACAGGGAAGAGATTTAAAAAGTCCCCCCCCCCCCCCAAATATACACAGCTAAAAATAATATATAAACTAAAACCAAGACATCCACTTAACAGGACAAAAAGAAAAAAAGAGACAGACTGCAGAAGCTGCTGCCGCCAGACATCTTCCATCATCACACATTTTTAATAAAAATTATGCTGTGATCATGTTGAAAAGGTGTAAAGACAAGTTGATTCTCACCAGTTAGAATACATACAATCCAACATTTTTAGATGAATTTTAACCTAAAAAAACTGGATAAATGCTGTAAATATTTTGAAAGCTGGAGCTAATCCTGTCTTATAGGTTATCCTCCCCTTTCTCCAAACGCAGTTATTAGAAAACATTCTGTATATTATGAAAATGTAGGGAATTTTCTGAAGAACTTCACAATTATATAAAAATTACTTGATGCAGGTTAAAAACACAGTAGCTTTATCATGTTTTTTAATGATCTTAGATTTTTTTCTTGGTATTGTCTTTCTTGATTTTTGTAGATGAATACAATTGATATATTTTACAGTTTGTTGTGTGGTGTATGTTTATGACTGTCTGAGGGACTGTATTAATATTTATAGTAAAAGTAGGAAAATTAATTGTTGTCAGGAATACAGCTCCAGCAAACAAAACTAACGACGGACTTTAGTAACTACGATGGTGGAGTTGGGATAAAACAGAAATCCTTCTACTTCAGTATAAACATTTTACGTTAAGTGAAATATTTCACTGCAATTATTTTTCAGTATCAACAACAAAAAGGCAGCGCTGAAAGCTAATAGGTTATGTACCATGATGACATCAATACTGACTTATTTGTGATTTTTAAATAAAAACAATTACTGGCAATTGTTTGACATAATGTTGACATTTGCCTTATTTTCCTCAAAAGCACCATAGAAGGAAATCAATTTTAATCACAAAACAAGACATGTTTAGCTAATAGCAAGGGGCCAGTTAGTTTATGCTTATCACAACACAACAGATGAACTATCTTTGACTGTCTTTGGCTGCACTAAGAACTTTGGGATTTTTTTAAAATACTAGTATCGGGATGATTAATTAATTGAATTTTTGTATATTGTGTTATAGGCCCGTTATGTTGCTGCAAGTGAGAATTTCATTGTTCTGTTGTCTATATGAGAATTAAACATTCTTGACTTGATCTTAAGGATAGATTTGAGTCCCACTATTGAAAAT
This sequence comes from Raja brachyura, assembly GCA_963514005.1. Next base: position 3,457 of record CAUPSL010001133.1, read on the forward strand.
TGAGAATGAAAATTTGGAGGGCAATCCAATTCTGAGAGAATGCTGGATTGTCTAACATACTATCTTTGAAATGCTATCTTAGAATAGGCTCCTTTTGTACTATATAAAACATCATATGGCAATGTTTTCAACAGGCAGGCAGCTATCCTTTGTATCCAGATCAATATTTATTCTTTCATCAACATGAACAATAAAAATAGCTCATCAGTTCATTATCGCATTACTGTTTGTGGGAGCTTGCAAATACAACCGTAGCCTCATCAAAGTAATGTATTAGGTGCAAAGAGCTTTGGAAAAGTTGGAGGTAATGAAAGTGAAAATGAATGCATGTCCATGTTAAAAATTCTGATGAAATCTTTTAAAAAGCCAGTTATGGTTTGAGGTAATTTATGGAAGAACCATTCTGGCTAGTGAGATAGGCTTTATTGTTGTGTACTGATCTCCTATTGTTTTTGCATTGTCTTCTATGTTCCCATTGACAACCCCATTTTTTTTTGATAGAATTTGGAGTGAATATTGACGAGCCCTGCGGATGAAGATATGTTCCGTAATAGCCTAAAGATGTTCCTCAGTGGTGGGAAGTCCAATCGCAAGAGCAGATCAAGTGGTAGGTCATTCGTTACTACTTGTAAAAAAAGTCATGTGGATCTAGGCACATTTTTGTCCTCCATGAAGTAGCATCATATGCTTTTATATGTAAGTATAAAAGTTTTGATTAATGAGTTGTTCATAGATATAATGTAGTTAAAGATGCAATTGCTGTATCTCCAGGTAGAGGTATTCCTCAGTGTGTTTATCATAATGCCATTAACTCTTTACGGTATCTATACATAACTAAAACTCTGATTTTGTTATCTTCCAGTATGGCGGTCTTTTTATTTGCGCAAAAACGGCTGGTGATAGCGCTACGATTTTTTGCCAGTTCACTTACCGTTCACTTATGTGGCGAATGTACCAAGTTTCGTTCTGATTGGTTGAATGTCGTAAAAGTTAGCATGGTTTAAAAATCTTAAAAACCACGCGTGCGCAGATAGATCTCTTCTGCCAGTAAGCGGTGTACGAATCAGTCTCTTTCCCTGTCACTCCCCGGGACGGTCCGTCCCTTCCTGCGCCATCGTGTCTTTACTGGAGCTGAGAATGGCCGGCGGAGGTTGCCAACCGGACTTTCGGAGGGACCCCAAGCAGCAGCCCCGCCCCAAGCAGCCCAGCGTCGTTGACCCGACCCAGCCCAGCGTGGGAGACGCAGCCCAGGGTCAGAGACCCAGCCCAGCCCGATGTCGCCAAACGGAAAGCGGAGACTCTGATCCTGGCGGAGGAGAACGACCAGCTATCAGTGCCCGCTGGGAGTCCCCATCGCACCGCCAATTCCAGACACTACCCTTCTCATCCCCCTCCTCGTGATGCACCCCTCTCCTCCATGGTTCGTCCCCGTCTTTTCTCCGAGCTCAATCCCCCTCCGCCCACACTCCCCTCCCCCCACAACTCCCCTCCCCCCACAACTCCCCTCCCCCCACAAGCCCCCCGCACACACCCCCCCGCACACACACCCACCCCCTGCCCACACACATCCACCCCACACACCCCCCCCACACACCTCGTCACCCACCCCACCACCCACCCTCCCCCCACACACCCACCAACCACACACACCGCCCCCGCATACAACCCCACCCCCTTGCAGCCCCCCGCTCCCACAACCCTCTCTCTCCCACAACCCCCTCCCCACCCCCACAACCGCCTGCCTCCAACCATTCTTATTTATGAAATTTAAATAAAGAAATGTTTTCCAGCAATGCATAGCTTCTGTAAGTTGAAAAATGCTTGTAAGGAGATGTGATTCTGTGTGCATTTCAGGGTAATTTATATTTGCTGCTGAAGAATATTAGCTGGGTAAGCTTTTGTATACTGTAACCAAATCCAGATGATTAATAAAAATGGTTGTAAGTCACGTTGGCTCCTAACAGATTAATGCATTACAGGTTTATGCAAATATTTTAGCTGAACATTCACATAGTCCGAGAATATGTAAGGAAAGTGATGATGAGCTTAAGGTGTAATTTTTTCTGTAACTGAATGAGGTACATCTATTTGTAAACCAACATAGATAGCTGGACAGTTTTTGTCATTTAAGCATTTAGTTCATTAAATGCAAGATTGCCATCACCTCCCGTTACTGACATTTCATAATAATGACTGGACTGGAGTTCGTAAGATTGCACATTCCTTTTGCCACTCGCATGCCTTGGTGCTCACCGTACCATTGCAAATGCTCCTCTCTAATTTTAAGCAGTCAGGTGCTTGAGAGTCACAGTTCATCATGGAAGCTTTGAGCATGTCCTTGAACCTTTTTCCCTACCTGGTAATCTTTCTTGGCAGAGCTAAGAATGGTCTCCTGTACTAGAGTTATTGGTTGGGAGAGGACAATGACTTTGGTTCACTTCTCCCTCCAATCGATTTAGAAGATCTTATAGAGACAGCATTAGTAGTATTTTACCAGTAGCTTGAGAATAACTCTACTAAGTCAATGATATTTTGGAGCTAAGCCCTGACTGCACAAGCATTGTTTCCAGTTATAGTGCTCCTATGATTGAATGCTTGGCTGATTTTGATGCTTTCATAAGTTACAGGAACAGAATTAGGCCTTTCCATCCATCAAGTTTACTCCACTGTTCAATCATGGCTGATCTATCTTTCCCTCTCAACCCCATTCTCCTGCCTTCTCCCCATAACCCTTTTCATATAGTTAGCAGAGTGATTTGCGAACTTTATTATTGACGCATCAATTTAGGGAATAAACTCAATCATTTGGGGGTTGATACAAACTTTTTGGAGAGGTGCGAAAGCAGTTAATATCCGTGAAAAAAATGTCAATAGTTCAGATTGCATGGATAATAATTGAGATTGAATGGATAATTGTAAAATTGAAGAGGGAATGCAGTTCGAGTGCACAATTGTGCAGAAAAGAAGCTGCCATGGACATAGGCTTTGAAATTGAATTCTCACCTTTGAAGACCAGCAAGAAGCTAAACATATAAAATAACATCTGTCAGTATATGTATGCAGTTAGGATTCTGAATAATAAAAAAATATAAAGCCAATTGTGATATTTATTACACTCATTTCTGAAAACCTACTATTCAATTGTTTGGAAATCTCAATGTTTTGTTATCTGGGTTATGGAGTTTGGTTTTATGTGCTCCCTTCAGGATCATAAGGGTCCTGTTCTGGTGGTGCCTATGAACTCACTGGTACCCCGTGGTCAACAGGTTCAAGGACAATGGATTCCCAACAACCATCAGGCTTTTGAATCACACAGCATCAACCACAGCAACTCTGATTTTCAATGGACTGAATCTGGTTGTACTACAAACTTAAGTTCTGCACTACTATGGTTACCCAGTGTCATGGTTATTAATTTATTATATTCTTGATTATATATTTATGTGCGTTTTTGAATTTATGAGCCTGTTAAACTGCAGCAAACAAAAATGTCATTGTTCCATTGTCAGTACATATAACAATTAAACGCTCTTGACTTTCCTGAGTTCCCTGTAAACTTGCCCGGTACATTGGAAAAGTTATTTTGCTGCTATGCCATGGAGAATACCCCAGGTGTTGTGTTCTCCCGAGATTGCCCTGATTCGAACTCGGAGATTTACGGTAATGGCCGCTCGTCGGTACTTGGGGCTCTCGTGGACATTTTTCAACACATTGAAAAATCTTCACGAGTCTTCCCGAGCTTACCGCGTTTCCCGAGTACCTGCCGTTAGCGTTACAAGCCGCTAAGAGACGCCCCCGAGCTCCGACGTACCCGCTTCATTCATTCTATGTGCTTACCACGAGTTTGATTTTTTTTAAACTCGGGAGAGCACTTGAATGAACTCGTACAGTGGGACAGGGCCATAACTCTCTCTCACATAGTTACTCTGTAATTGTACTCTAGTTTCTTTTTTTTATTACTTTAGATTGCTCAACAATCTTGCACCATTCTGTTGATTTGCACTTGCTTTATTTGTTGTTACATTTGTCATAATTGTATGCATACTGTTCATTTTGAGTGCCATATGAACAAGGAATTTCATTGCTCCTTGGTGCATATGAAAATCAATTAATCTGAAATTTGATATGATGTTGAGGCTTTTGAGGGAATGCAGAAGAGGTTCACCAGGATGTTGTCTGGATTGGGGAGTATTAGCTTTAATGAGAATGGACAAAGCTTCAGTGTCCGAGATGAGATCTGATGGAAGTTTGAAAGTGAGGGGCTCAAATGAGATAGATAGTCAAACATTAGTGGTCGTAGGTTTAAGGTAAGAGAGGGAAAGTTTTATTTACATGTTGTGTAAACACTCAGTTTAATAATTAACCGATACAGCTCCGTCAAGTTAATATTTTACTACTACTACTGTGCCGTCGCTCGTGAGCACACCCGAGTTCCACTCCAACTCCAACTCCAACTGCCAATGCTTCGAATTCCAACCGCCCCCCTGACCGCGTGACTGGTTGGTCCAGATCACGGCCGGTCCACGTGAGAGTTTGAGCTTGACCGTAAAAGGTCCCCCCCCAGAACTGTCGTAATGGAAGCGAGTAGATTAATGAGTGAGACAGCCTGATTTCGTGTACACGTCTCCTGTGCTCGGGGTCACAACCGGCGGAGTTGAGGGCAGGTGCAGTTGTAACGGTGGATGCCCTCTACGGCGGGGCTGTGCCAACTGCATTGGCTGATCAATGGCCAAATGCGCCGGCATATGATGGTCCACGGAAACAGTCTCGTGCCTACCGATCATGTTGATGAGGAAAGTTGAGGTGCCGTGGAAAGGTCCGTCATAAGGCCTTTGCAGTGGCCTACGGTGAGATTCACGGCAAAGAAAAACATACTGGCAGTCTTTGAGGGCGGGTGGGATGTACATGGGAATGAGTCCGTGGTGGGACGTCAGGATGTGAGAGAGCGTGCCCACCTTCTCCCAGAGGCGCGTCAGCATGGTCGTGGGCCGTTCCTGATTTCCACGTGCCGCTGGGATGAAGCCCCCGGAACCATAAACGGGGCGCCGTACACCAGATTGACCGAGGATTTTGCCAGGTCCTCCTTCGGGGCAGTGCGTATGCCCAGCAGGACCCACCGCAACTCTTCCATCCAGTCCCAGCCCGTGAGCCCTGCCTTGAGGGATGCCTTCATGTTCCAGTGAAAACGCTCCACCAGGCCATTTGCTTGTGGGTGGTAGGCCATTGCGTGGTGCAGCTGAGCGGCAAGCAGCCGGGCCATTGCTGACCACAACTCGGAGGTGAACTGTGCACCTCTGTTGGAGGAGATGTCAGCCGGCACACCAAAACGGGCGATCCAGTGGGCAGTGTGGCATGTGCACATGTTGCAGCGGAGGTATCTGAGAGCGGGATGTCTCCTGGCCTTCTCGTGAATCGGTCCTTGATGGTGAGGGGGTGGGTGACATCTCTGGATGGAGGCAGCGATACCACAATGTCGATGTAGATATGGTCGAAACGCCGGTGTGGCAGGGTGCAATTCTGTAGCGGCGCCTTGACGTGTCGCTGAAACTGAGCTTTGACAGGGGATGCATGTCCTGGCCCAGTTGCCGACCTGTTGCACAAACTGTGCCACATGAACTTGGCTGCCATCAGTGCCATTGTTACCCAGATGGAAGGGTGAGCCGAACCATGTCGAATATCCAGCGGCGTCAAGTTGCGGGAATGATGAGTCTTGGCTGTCCGGTAGACACGTCGCAAAGCAAAAGTGGTGTCAGCGGGCCCAAATCGTACATCACCAACAATCTCCAATGGCCTGAGATGGCAGTGCGGTAGGCGACCATCTCCTCATCCTCTCGCTGTGTGGCCACCACGGCCGTGTAATCAACACCTGGGGCCAAAACGTGGATGGCATTGATGGTGGTGCGGGACAACGCATCTGCGACCAAGTTGCTCTTGCCCCCGATGTGCTGAACGCAAGTCATGTAGGCCAAGTGACGCTGCTGCCGGGATGACCAGGGATCAGACACCTTTGTAAAGGCAAACATGAGTGGCGTGTGATTGGTGAAAGCTGTGAAACACCTGCCCTTGAGGAAGTAGCAGAAATGCCGGATCGCCAGGTAGAGAGTGAGGAGCTCCCGGTCGAAAACGTTGTACTTCTGCTCGGGGTGCCTCAGGTGACAACTGAAAAAGGCGAGGGGCTTCAAGCTTCCATCGATCAGTTGTTCCAGCACTCCACCCACAGTTGTGCCAGATGTGTCCACTGTGAGTGCGGTCTGCGCGTTGACCAACATAGTCACTTTTGCTAGTGCCTCTTTGGCGTTGTTGAAAGCGTCTTGGCTGCGTCATCCCAAACAAGCGCTCTCTGTTTACTGACCATGTTCTCGAGCAGCGGTTGCATGGTCCTGGCGACTGCTGGCACAAAATGGTGATCAAAATTTACCATGCCGAAAATTCTTAGAGTTGCTTCACCGTAGATGGTTTGGGAAACTGGCGAATGGCCTCAACCTTGGACGGGAACGGGACCGCACCATGCTGATCAATGTGGTGGCCAAGGAAACTGGTGGAAGGGAGGCCAAACTGACAATTAGCTAGGTTGATGGCCAGCCCATGCTTGTTGAGCCGCTTGCAGAGCAGCCGGAGGTGTGCATGGTGCTCCTGGCGAGAACGGCCGGCGACAAGGATGTCCAGCCCGCTTCCCACAATGTCCATGAACCGTTGGAAAGCCCGAGCGGCGTTCTTGAGGCCGAAAGGCATCCACAGGAACTTGAAGACCCGAAGGGGGTGATGGTGGTAGCCATGAACCAGGTCGATTTTGGAAACTATCTTACCGGTTACCGGTTGGCCGTTGTGACGTCGTGGAGACGGTGGTAGTCCCCACAGGATCTCCAGTCCCCAGACGCTTAGGGGACCCTGTGAAGCGGAGATGCCCACGGGCTGTCTGAGCGTCGCACAATGCCCATTTCCTCCATCCTGCGGAACGTGTCTGGCCGTCCATGTGAAAGGATTTTGGCTGCCCTGTCATTGAGGCTGACACCCAAAGTGCACAAGAGGAGCGTTTTGAGGCCCTCGTGCTTGCTGTCAGCTGGTGGCTGGCGAAGGTGATCGATTAGGCACCCGGCGGTGTCCTGGTCCAGTGCACTGACCACGTAGTAGTATTTGGTGGCATCAGAAGTGATCTGGTGAATGTGGAACTGTGATTCTACTGTAGGTATGTTACAAAGCTTACCTTTAGCGGTGCTGCAGTTCTGTCACTGGCCGTGTGCGCGACTATGGCGCCTTTGGGGGGGTGGGGCGGTGGGGTTAAAATGCGGTTTTCCCCTTGCCTTCCGGAATTATATTTTCTCGGAGTGCAAGCTTTTTCTGGGGATTCGTTCCGAATGCCGGTAAGTGCAATTTTTTTTTTTAATTGCCCGACAATTTAAGCGCTGGAGTAAAATAAAAATTAGCTTCTAATGCCGTGAACGCTTACAACGGGGACGGATTTTACGTAGGGGACAGGTAAATGAAAGCTGTTTATTTTTTCATATAAACTTGCTTGTTTAGATGATCTTAGTCAACAGTACATATTGCGAAACGGTGATTTAGTCCCCATATGAACCGGCAGTATTTTTCCTGCCGATATGGGATTTAAATTCACCGCAACCGCAACATTCCAATCCATCGCGTTCCATAAAATCCCACTCGCAAGCTGATTTAAATGGCCACTAATTTACAGGCATTAAACACTAAATTTCTTCAATTTGGCCTATAAATTCATAACAATGAGATTTAAAAATCATGTTATATTGTGAATTCTTGTGTGAATGTTATTTGGACACTTAGGCTTTTTAAAAAATGTTATTATTTTCTTAAGAAATGGATAGATGTTTAGATCTAGTAATTGAATTTTGTAATTAGCTACAATTGGGTAACTAACTAATTATATGCTTTAATTTCAGGTCATCCAAGTAAGATTGTTTCATATTTGTTTCAGAATGCTTCAATCTATAATAACTGAAAATTTCTTTCAGTTCTCTTAATTTTTAAGAAAGTTATGGGCTTTTGACTGTCCTCGATCACAACTTTTGTGTTAAGTCAATGGAAAAGCAATAGGGAACAAGATGCTAATTTCCGAGTATGAAAATGGCCATAACTTTTTTAATACTGAAGATATGAAAGTGAATTGGGTGTCAAATTAAACTTCTTTTTATGCTTTATCTGAAGGGCTAAATTGCAGACTTGATTTTTAAAATCTCAAAATTTTGTAACTTTGCTACAGACTGTTAAAACCATACATGGGGCTGTTATGTCCAGAAAGTGGGCAGTTTGATCGAAACTGCGTTTTGCTGGTCTGGGTTGTCGGCTGTAAACATGATCAAATCGCAAAATAGGTTGTTTTGGATCGTCGCAGTCACCACTGTAGAGGACCGCACATTGTGTAAGCACTCTGTTTAATAATTAACCGATCCTGCCCCGTCAAGTTAATATTTTACTACTACTATTGTGCCGTTGCTCATTAACCCCGCCCCCTCCCCCACCCCCCAGAGTTCTACTCCAACTCCAACTGCCAATCCTTCGAATTCCAACTGCCAATCCTTCGAATGCCAACCGCCTAATGGCCCGCTCCCCCGACCGCGTGATTGGTCAGCCCAGATCGCGCCTGGTCCACGTGAGTTCGAGCCCGACCATCGAAGGTTCGGGAGACAAGTGGCTTGTTCACAGGATGGCACCACAATTTTTCACAAACAGTGGTAGGTATCTGGAATAGCTTGCAAGGGGGATGGTGGAAGCATATGCCATAGTGATTCTTAAGAAGCATTTAGACAGGCACATGAACATGCAAGGGATGGAGGGTGATGGACAGTGAGGCAGATCACATAAGTTTAATTTATTATCATAGTCGGCACAGACATCATGGGTCAAAGGGCCTATTTTGTGTATTGTGTTATATCTGAAAAAAGTAAATTAGCAATATGCTGGGATAACAATAATGGGGAGGTGGGGTAGAGGGGATAGCATCCAGTAGCTCTGACCATCTGCCAGACTAGTGGAGTTCCACAGCAAATGATTGAACCAGTGCTTCAATAGGGATATTAACATTGTGTTCAGCTGTTATTTTCGATAGGACACAGCTCAAAACAACTTAATTTTAACTGAAACAGGCAAAAATATTGCAAAAGCTATTTTTATGTTATCAGCCAATTGAAATAGCTAATGTCTGAAAATTGCAACAGGATTCATTCAGGATAATAAGCTTTTGGCCTAGAGCTTGTTATTATGATCATGGTAAAACTGACAGTGCTCATTGTCATTACACCATGAAACTGACAGTAGCTTCAGGAGGACTTGGTAAAAAATGGAAATAGTAAATTTGCCAACAGTGATTCTCAGTACACCAGATTTGCTACTTTGCAGCCTTCTCCTCCAATATAACCCTCTGATTTCAATGACCTGACTAGCATTTTGACATTTGTAAAATATTCTTCTTGTGAAATATTATTAATTATACATGAGATGCAATTGAATTTTTAATGACTTGAATTAGTTTTTTTATAACTTCTCTGGAAATCACAATTCTCATGAAAATATTTGTAAATAGAATTGAATTTTAGAATCTCTTTCCAAAAGTTTAAAAACAAAATTGTTTTGGCTTCTTAATCATGTATGTATTCTAATGTTCTAAGCACTCCACAAAGATCCACAGGTTTCTGAGTGAAGAAATTCCTTCAAACCTCATCGTTTACTGTCTTGATACCTTATCCCTTAGATTTAATCTCTTGAGTCAAGGTACTCAATCTCTCGCTATCTGTCCTGTCAAGCATTTCAGATTTGTGTATCGAAATGGAAGTTGAGAATAAACGTTCCATGTTTCTTGATGTTCAGAAAGGGCAGACAAATGGGAATAATTGTTTGGTGGTGGAGAAGGTGATCGGATAAAGAATTGAGTAATCGACCTTGGACAATAAGAAATAAACTAAGTATGGTGGTTATAGAGTGGAATAAAGCAAAACGATTATTGGAATAACTACAGCATCACCTCCCACAGCACCACAACCCTCCCTACCAACAGATGCAACATAATAGGAGAGGAAATCAATAAAGAAAACAGAAGACTGCAACCAAGGTTGACATCATAATCAAGGGAGATATCAATCTGCATTTGACTTGAATAATTAAATTAGCAAAAGTAGTTTTAAGGATGAGTTCATTGAATGCATTTATGATAATTTTCTGAAACTATATAATTGAACCAAACAGAAAACTATTTTGGACTGTCTTGCATAGTAATACAGGTTAATTAGTATTCTAAAGGGACCCACAAGGGAAAAGTGATCACAGTATGATAGCATTTTGTATGTAGTTTGAGAATGATAGATCAGTTGGGAACTGAATTATTTCATTTAAATGTATTCAGTTATGCTGCTGTGGAAGCTGCTTAAACTGAGACAGGTAAGGACATTGGATTGTAAATTTAGCTAAGAGATAAACAAATGCAAGAATTCTAAAAGTATTTCACAATTCCTATCATTACCTTTCTAATTGAAAAAAAAAGCTTGTTTTGTGCCAAATGTTTGTTGGCAGTATCAGTGGTTTTGAAGTGAGTTCCTGGAGTTCAGGTATTTTTTTATACTGACTTCCTCGAACTTGCTGTAATTTATGGATTTATTGAGTGACAGAAGCTGCCCAGGTCTTCATGGATCTGAGTTGTACTACCCAATATTAATTGTATTTCATTGACCAAATTAAAAACGTTGCATCCAGTTTTACTTTCTATCAAAGACTCGAAGGACATTGGGGCTTGCACTGCCAACCTAGTTGTCACTAAAAGCTTTGTGCCTGATGCTTCCAGGATCCAGGAGGCTGCGGGTTTCCACTTATATACATGTAGCCGAATGGCAATAATGCAAAGATCACCTGTACTTGATAAATATAGGCATGGGGATAAGGGTGGCAGCTGGCCCATTTCAGGATGATTCAAATGAATGTTAGGAGGAGTGTTAAGACTGATGATTGGAATATTATCATGAACAAAAACCAACAAAAATGACTGAGTGTATATAGATTTTGAGAGTCGACCAACATAGAATTAAAAGATGTTGTAAGAATGTACAATTGTGTTACAGGGAAGGAAACAGTAAAATAAAAATGTGGGTCCCAAAGAGACAATAATGGGGGAAATTCTAATGAGAAATAGAAATAATGAGGTATTAAGCAACTATTTATATATATATCTGTATTGAAGAAGTCACAACGTTTGGCAAAAGTGGATAAGGTTTAAGGGTCTAATGCTACGGAGGAATTTAAATTAATATCACTGAAGCAAAATTACCAGAGAAGTTTAGGTTCAAATCACCTGTGCCTGATAAAATAATGTTAAGGCCACAGAACAATGTAATGAAGGATAACGGCATAATATCAGGGCTAGTCAATGTAATTGAGCCAAATGTGATGTGATTTGATGAAAACACTCACTGGATTATTTCACACCAACTGCAAAATCTAGATTTTTATTTCCAATATTTTGAACTTTAATTCTATTATTCTTTCCGGCGTGTGTGTGGCAGTGTTGGCACAATAACGTTTTTGAATTCCTCACAATCATTTCTTACAAGTTTGTTTGAAAGAGTACATTTTAGATTTGATTAGGCTTGGTTTTCATATGCAGTGGATTGTTTACTGAATTATCAGTAGTTATTTTTCCATTCTATCTCCTGCCATTCAACTGAGAATGCCAGATAGTATGCACGATGTTGTATTTACTCTAGCATTTCAATAAGGTAGGAATTCAGGTTGAATACCTTAATTTATAAAAGAAAAAGGCCACATACATGCTCTCGCCTTAATCAACCCACTAGATACATACAATAATTTTGAAATAATTTTGCTTGAATTGTTGAATATACGCCATTTCACTCTTAAATTTGCAGATTCGTGGGTCAAGGATTATTCTTAGAATGAAATAATATTCTGAGTATTGAATTTAAGACGCATCCTTGCAGTGCTACTCTAGTTGCAATTTGTGCTTGAACTTTTCCATGTTTTCTCCTTTCTGCTAAATTCTTGCTGATAACAATTTTATGGGACAGCTTTTGTACAGTGAGAAGGTCATAGGAGTATCACCAACTGATCTTCCTAGAGATCAGAATAAGAACATATTTAACAGCAAGCAAAGGATGGGGTGGAAATAATATCTAGCGTTATCTATTGAAACAATCCACTGGATCTTTATTTTTAACTAGCAATTAAGGTTTTTAACACAACAGTTTAATAAATCGTTTTGAAAATCCACATGCATGTAATTCTCAATTTTATGAAGACATATACATATAAAGTTGTATTTACCTGTCCAAAATATCTTCAGCAGAACTAGGCCCTGGAATTCTTTATGCACAGGGGAATCTAGCCTAATTTCAGTCACCTTGATCTGAATCAGCCGCTCCACTTTTCTTTGGATTTGCTTCATTATCTCTTTCATGAATA
>CAUPSL010001134.1:0-2500 GCA_963514005.1 Raja brachyura
CGCAGGGGGAGCGCAGTGACCCCACTGCCCACTGCCACCCCCCCCTCTTGCTCCACCGCCGCTGCCCGCCCCCTGCCGGAGGGTCAGACCTGTGCTTTGTTTTGCAGAGATCCAACATGAAGACTCGGACTTTGATCGTCGTTCTCTTGTGTTTCCTCACGTCCGTGATCATCGCTAATGTAAAGAGTAATCTTATCTCCTCATCCCTCCAAAGCTCCCTCCTCACTCTCCCTCTCTCCCCTCCCTCCTCTCTTTTTCCTCTCTTCCTCCTCCTCCCTCCTTGCTCTCCCTCCCCGCCCCCCCCTCCTTGCTATCCCACCTATCTCACTCATCACTCTCCCTCCCTCTTTCTTCCATCCCTCCATCTCCCTCTTGCCTTCGCTCCCTCCTCCCTCTTCTCGCTCTCCCCCCTCCCTCTATTTCTCACCCTCGCCTTCCTACCTACAACCCCTTGCCCTCCTCACCCACCCCCCCTCCCCTCTCCCTCCCACCCTCTCTGCTGCTCCCCCCACCACTGCCCTCCGCCGTAGAATTCTACCCCCGAGCTCACGGTCACCAATCCCATCAGCTTGGAGGGGCAGAATGCCCCCCCTCCCCCCACTGATGGCCGGAGTCCCCTGACGGTCAGGTCTCCGGAAGGTTTCCTTCTGAAGATCAGCGGCTGACCTGCAACCGGGCGGGGCAATGACCGATTAGACCCAACCACCCCCCAGCCCACACACCTCTCTGTGGATGGCCACCGGGCAGTGAGATGGACACTCACACTCATCTCTGGTCAGTGAGATGGTCACTGTGTCCAGCACGTCCACCACTCCCTCTCCTTCACTCGTGCGCCCGTGGATGTAGGGCGACTCATTCAGCCGCTTGCTCCCATTGTCCCAGTGGCCGGCATGAGACTGACCGCTATCCACCACGTGCCCCCGGATGACATGGTGGGTCCGGAAACCTCCAGCAGTGGGAATCCCGCAGAGGTAACAGCCCCACGCACAGGTGCGGGGAGTGTGTGCGGGATGTGGCGAGGGAACGCCGCGCTGTGGGAGGGGTTGGTGAAGGAGACTTGGTCAGGACGTCTTGCAGAAAAGCAGACTTTTATCTTGTCTTTCTCCCCTTCCTTTGCCTCTTCATTCTTACTACTCTGATATTTTACCCCCTCTTTGCCCCCCCCCCCCTCCACCCCACACACACAACCCCAGCACCTGCCTGAACAACCTTGTCTCTGGTTTCCACAGGTGCTGCCTGAAGCCCAAGAGCTGTCAGCTCCCATCTCCACCCAGCCGACAGACCACCTGGATGAAACAGATGATATCCTAATGGAAATCGACAAGCTTTGCAACTGCACGGGTGGTACCCACCATCCAGATGTTGATCCAGAAGGTGACCATCCAGATGTTGATTGTGGCGGCGCCCACCATCCAGATGTTGATCCGGATTGTGACCATCCAGATGCTGATTGTGGCGGCGCCGACCATCCAGATGTTGATCCAGATGGTGACCTTCCAGATGCTGATTGTGACGGCGCCCACCATTCAGATGTTCATCCGGAAGATGGTGACCACCCAGATGTTGATTCACACCATCCAGATGTTTTGGATGATCCGATGGAGGTGTTGATGGCGCAGCTGCTTCAGAGTGGGTGTGAGGAGCAGCTGCCAGCGGCATGTGCGGGTGCCAGCTCACCGGAGACCATGCAGCTGTTGGGGAAAGCCATCACTGACTTTGGCATGGAGATGTTCCGGATGGTCCTGAATGAAACCAAGAAGCCGAACGTGATCATCTCCCCTCTCAGTGTGGTGCTGGGACTCGCTCAGCTCTCCCTGGGTAACAGATTCGGTCCACTTCAAAACACAACATGCTGGAGCAACCCAGCTGGCCAGGCAGCATCTGTGGAGGGATTGGACAAGCGATGTTTCGGGTCGGGTCCCTTAGAGTCCTCGAGAGTCATAGAGTGATATAGTGTGGAAACAGGCCCTCCGTCCAACATGTCCCAGCTGCACTTGTCCCACCTGCCTGCGTTTGGCCCATATACCTCCAAATATGTCCTATCCACATAGTCCCTGTCTAACTGTCTCTACCTCCCCCGGCAGCTTGTTCCATACACCCACCACCTTCTGTGTGAAAAAGCTACTCCTTAGATTTCTAGTAAATCTTTTCCCCTTCACCTTAAACATATGACCTCTGGTCCTCGATTCGCCTATTCTGGTTAAGAGATCTATTCCTCTCATGAGTACGGGGTGAGAAAGTGGAAACGAGAGGCATGGGAGGGGGAGGGGGGGGGGGCAAAGCCTGGCAAGTGATAGGCGGATACAGGTGAGGGGTGTTGGGTTGATTGACAGGGGACAGAGGGGGACAGATACTGAGAGAAGAGGGGGTGGAATGTAATACTAGATGTTGAGGGGAGGTGGGTGGAAGGGGATGACGAAAATAAGGTAGGGTAAAAGAGTAATGGGGTCTTGTGGATGGGGGGTAAATGTACAAAGGAGCAGAGTGACGGGCGATGGAA
>CAUPSL010001134.1:7500-17500 GCA_963514005.1 Raja brachyura
CCGCTCCCTCACCGCCCCTCCCACAGCGCGGCGCTCCCTCGCCGCAGTGGGCATTGGGCCGTGGGCAGGTTCAGGGGAGCCTGGGGTTTCTGACCGCCCTGTGTTGCCAGGTTGTCAGGATGGCCTTCAAAAACAACATGAGCTTCATTGTGGTCACACCCATGATGAACATCAAGCTCAACGCCGTCGCCAACAAACTCAACATCTCCGCCATCCTGGGGGACTCCAAGACTCTGCCGCTGCTGCTCAAGGTGCCGAAACTCAACATTGACTTCGACACCGACCTGCGGGAATCTCTGCAGAGGCTCGGTAAGTTTCTATGCGACCCCGACCCAGCGTATTATTGTGGCACAGGCCCCAATGATACAGGGTCCCAGTGTTACACAGTGGTTCAGGGCCCCAGTGTTGGCGGTGTGGTAATTCCATGGTGGGTGGGTGTGTGTGTGTGTGTGTGTGTGTGTGTGTGTGTGTGTGTGTGTGTGTGTGTGTGTGTGTGTGTGTGTGTGTGTGTGTGTGTGTGTGTGTGTGTGTGTGTGTGTCTGTGTGTGTGTCTGTGTGTGTGTCTGTGTGTGTGTCTGTGTGTGTGTCTGTGTGTGTGTCTGTGTGTGCGTCTGTGTGTGCGTCTGTGTGTGCGTCTGTGTGTGTGTGTGTCTGTCTGTGTCTGTGTGTGTGTGTCTGTGTGTGTGTGCGGGGTGGGTCTGCCTGGGATGGTCTGTGTGGTGTGGGCCAGTGTGGGTGGGGTGACTGTGCCTGGTGTGGGTTAATTGGGCCAAGGCTCTGTCCCGTGGGGTTGGCTCAGCTCCTGGGGACCGTGTTCTTCAGGATACATGGGGGGGGGGGGGGGGGGGGGAGGGGGTTGCGAGATGCTGCTGGGTCGGGCACTGTGGCGGGGGGGGGGGGGTGATGGTGGTGCAGGTGTGGGTTGGGGGTGGGCTCTGGATGTGACGCAACGCCCACCCCGAGAACATCCTGGCTAAGCTGTACCCCCCCCCCCCATGCAGGTCTGGGCAGCATCTTCCGGAATCCGGACCTTAGCCGGATCGCGGACCAGCCCCTGGTCGTGTCCGCCGTGCAGCACAAGGCCGCCGTGGAGCTGACGGAGGAAGGAGTGGAGGCTGCTGCCAGCACAGGCATTTCCATCAACCGCTCCCACATGCAGTACGCCCTCAACAGGCCCTTCTTCTTCCTCATCCGCCACGACCCCTCCGGCATCCCCCTCTTCATGGGCACCGTCAAGGACCCTCAGCCCCAACTCCCGAAGAGCAGGCGCGACAAACTGCACCCCATCCCCGAGATCCTGCTGGAGGAGCAGGTCGCTGCTCCCTACCCCAAGTGAGGCTTGAGCTGGAGCCCACCCACCGCCAGCCCTCCCTCGCCCCCCGACCCCACCGCCTGCCCTCCCCCTGACCACCGACCCCGACTCCCCTACCGGACCGACCCCCCCCCCCCCATCCGGCCCACGACTCCCCACCCGACTCATGACCACCCACCCGATCCGAACTCCGACCTTACCTCCCCGACCCCCTCCCCCAACCCCTCCTCCCGCCCGACCCCTCCTCCCAGTTTTGTATAAATCAATAAACAATAATTCACACTCTGTGTCCGCTCTTTGCTCCAGGGATTGGGCGGGAAACCGGGATCAATGAGTTGGGACACAAGGAACAGCAGGTGCTGGTTTACAAACAGAAATGGACAGAGTGCTGGAGTAACTCAGCGGCTCCGTCAGCAACTTTGGAGAACATGGATAGGTGACGTTTCCTGGCGACTCTGTCTGAAGAAGGGTCCCAACACTCAACGTCACCTCCCCATGTTCTCCACAGATGCTGCCTGAGCCGCTGAGTTACTCCAGCACTCTGTGTCTTGTGGTGATGGGGTAGCGCTGGGGGACGGGCACACACTACCGGATAAGGGGCCGAGGGTCAGTCACTGGACAACCCCGACCTCTTGCCGTCTCCCACAGAGAGGCCTGTATTTGCTGTGTTGCCAAGTGAGCGCCTGTACTTCCTGTCTGAGGCTGCCTGTACTTGTCGTCCGTCACCAGCCTCGAACGCCTGTACTCCACGCAACGCGGATCCAGGTTGCTTGTATATCCAGTGCTAATAACGTTGCCTGTCCCTCCTGTATCGCTGGGTATGGTTGCTAATATTACCTGTGTTACTGAGCAACTTTTCCTGTATATCCTGTCTTACTCTGAGCTGCCTGTATTTCCCGTGTCTCCGTGGAGTTTAGTTAAGAGGTACAGGCCCTTCGGCCCACCGAGTC
Source organism: Raja brachyura (assembly GCA_963514005.1). The sequence continues at coordinate 9,763 of CAUPSL010001134.1, forward strand.
CGACTACACTAACACAACGTGTGGCTGGGGAGTTGGTGCCGGGGCTAGAGTTCTGTCGGTTCCTGGTCTATATCTTTTGGTTCCATTCGCGTCTGGATTTAGGGTTTTCTTCAGTACCTCTCGGTGAGCCTGCATTCGAGTCCTTTCCAATACGGGGCCTCCCCACAGATGAGTCGGCCAGTATGGACTCGGCAGGCAATTCTGCCCAGTCCGTCCGGACCTGAGTATTTATCAGCTCGGTTGTGCAGGGCTGTTCAACTTCAAGCCTCCATTCTTGGCACCCATGAGGCTCGATCGAATAGACTAACTCGTAGCGACCGTCCAGCAGTTGGCAGCCACTGTCAGCCAGGGCCCGTCACACCTCGCCAACCCCTCCTGTGTCTGCTGATGCCTCTCCCGCCAGTCCAGTTACGACCAGGGCAACCATTCGGCTCTGGCACTATTTAGACAAACGACCATTGATCTATTATGTTTAAGATAGTTATGGATATAGACTAGAATTCTAAATTGTTATAATTCTAAATTGAGACATGTCTAATTTGAGGGTATGAAGATAGACACAAAATGCTCGAGTAACTCAGTGGGACAGGCAGCATATCTGGAGAGAAGGAATGGGTGATATTTCGGGTCGAGACCGTTCTTCACAGAGTCCAGGGGTCTGTGTGTTGACCCCCCCCCCCAGGTCTGTGCTGTCCACAGTCCCCCGCGTTACAGCTGCTCCATGCAGCAGATGGGTTTCACCGCCGATTGGCTGCAGAGCTGTAATTGGGTGTCGGCTGTAGCCCGCATCTTGGCGGTTCCCCGCAGCCGTCTAGCTGCTGTAATGTTTCCCTGTGCCTGCGTGGACAGGAAACAGTTATTTTTAGCCAGACTCCCTGTGGAGTAGACCCAGACTCAGCCACGTTGCCGCTGCAGGCAGACGCGACTGACTCTCCGCCACGACTCTGGTCTGCAAGACCTCGTGTTGCCCGCCTCACTGCAAATATTGACCCAGGAACGCCGTGGATAAAGGTCAGTACTGCGAGCTGCTCAACTCTGTGCAAGTCGGGCTCTCTGGTGGAGCAGGTAAGCAAACAGTTTGATCACTGAGCAGGGAGGAGGCAGCTCACACTGAGACAGGAGCCCTGATACTGAGATAGGAGTCCTGAGACTGTACAGAGAGCCCTGGTAATGTGCACAACCCTGAACATGTGTACAGTCCTGATACCGAGACGTAGCCCTGATACTGGGGCACAACCCTGACCCTGTGCACAGCGCTGATACAGGCACTGTCGTGATACTGTGCACACTGAGACACGAGCCCTGATACTGGGACAGAAGCCTTGACAGAGTCCACAGCCGTGATACTGTGCACAGTCCCAACACTGGCGCAGGAGTCCCGACACTGGCGCAGGAGCCCTGGCATTGTGCACAGCGCTGGCACTGGGACCCAGCCCTTCCCCAATGCACTGCCACAACCCTTCACAATGCAGAGTGGGCAGAGGTGGCCGGAGATGTGAAAGTGCCCTCGATTCCTGACCGATCGGAAGCTTGTGAATCAACTACCAAGATGCCAGCTACCTAGACAGATGTGTACAGCAATTCATTTGTTCCCCGCACAATTTAAGCATGGGGTAGTCTTCAAGCTACCATAGTTACCCAACCAGACGCAACTAAATTTGAGGTAACTCTTCCCCAAGAACCTTAAGTCCAGCCTCTGCCGCCTCCAGTTTAAATTCCATTTGGAATATTTTTGAGGACCAAGCATTAACAGGATAAAGTGGGGGTGAAATCTTGTGGTGGGGCAGAGGGATGGGCTAGCATTAGAGCGACCCTTCTCCGGAACAGCCACAACAGTGAGGGGCTAGCAGCTATCAGATGGGAGGAATTCCGTTCCTAACCTGGGCAAACTCGAGCAGCTGGTTAGGGTCCTGGAAGCACTCAGCCAGGATCATGGAAAGTCAGGTGGGCAGTGACCTCTGGATCGAAGGCTCTGCACATTCTGCCCCAAATCAGCTGTGCGAGAGGCCCGGGATCACCAGCCTCGGCTTGTTCTGGTCTGAACTGGACAAGGCTGAATGTTAATTGCCTCGGCATCAAAATGATTCTACAAACTGGGGTGGTCTTCTCTGGATCATGGGAAGTCCTGATAAAAGTATGTACAGTTATGAGAGGCTTTGACGGGGTAGACAGTGAATTCCTTTATCCCAGGATGGAAATGTGATGTGGGGAGCGTAGGTTTAAGGTGTGAGAGGCAGAGATGAAAGGGGAGTTGCTGGGCAATTTTTGCCTAGATTGTGCCGTCAGGGCTGGTGGTGGGAGCAGATATGACAGTGGTGTTTAAGAGGCACATGGATATGCAGGGAATGAAGGGATGTGGGTGATGTGCACGCAGAAGAGATTAGTTTAACTTGGCATCATGCTCGGTATGGATATTGTGGGCCAAAGGGCCTGTACTGTTCCATGTAAGCTCAGGATTGGGGGAGCAGGAGGAGGGAGTTACTGCACTGGAGTAGCCATCAGGGACTAGAATTGGTGTTCTGGCTTGCCTCATATCAGGTGTCAGAGGTTATGGAGAGAAGGCAGGAGAATGGGGTTCGGAGAGAGATAGTTCAGCCATGATTGAATGGCAGGGTAGACTTGATGGGCCGAATGGCCTAACTCCACTCCTATTCCTTATGACCTTGTGCCATGCCAGCCGGGACTCCACGGTCCAGCAGTGAAATAAATACATCGCAGTAATCCAGGAACCCCGGCAATGTGGCGAAAACCCTCGGCTTCAACCAGCTGGTCCGTGTGTAACTCAGCACCACCCAACGTGTTGCCCTGAACTGGCCCAACAAACCCCACGGTTCAGGTCAGCCGGGGTGACAATAAACACTGACGCCCACCAGCGACACACACGTCCCGCAGAGGGATCATTAAACTTACTGTCTCAAAGCATCGCGTACATTCAGTGTGGGGCTGACCACCGGAGACCGTGGAAAGTGACCAGTGGGTCCATTGGGAGTGAGGACGGTGGGAGTGAATGGGAAAGGGGTTGGATCTGCCAGGGTTGTGTGGACAATGGGACGGGTGGGGGTCTCTGGGCAGTGGGAGTGAATGGGAAGGGGTGGGGTCCGGCGGGAGTGTGGTCCCTGGGAATGACCCTTCACCACATGCCAGCGGCAGGGGCATCCACACAGTGGGGCAGCGCTACAGAGTGGTGGATATGTGGAAAGCACTGCTGGAGGAAGAAATGGAGGCAGGTAGAATTACAGAGGGTAAAATACACTTGAATGCAACAGGTTTAGAGGGATATATGGGCCAAACATGATCGTGGAAGTGGTTCAGGAATGCGTCTTGGTCAGCATGGATGAGCTGGGCTGAGGGACATGTTTCCGTGATGCACAACTCTGATTGACCCTAGCCAGTTCCAGCTCACCCAGGGCAGAAAAAGGGGTTGCAGGTGATAGATACTTACTGGGGTTAAGGAGTTAAATGCTGAAGCATGTTCCCTGGGCTGGACTTGAGCTGTGGATGACTGAGGACTAATTGAACTGGCCTTCATGGCCGGTGGAGTGGGGCCGTGACAGAGGGCCGAGCAATGTCCACTCACTGTGTGCTCATGGGACCAGGAGCAGTGCAGGCGGCTATTGATCGCCGTCCACCAGAATCTGTCTCCTCTCACGGCCCCACAGGCTAACTGTTCCTCCCTCCCTCATCCCCCCTCCCCCTATCTTCTCCCTATCCCCCCTTCCCTTTCTCCCCCCTCACCCTTCCTCCCTCCCCTTCCCCCTTCCCTCCCCCCCCTCCCCCTATCTTCTCCCTATCCCCCCCCTCCCCCTCACGTTGCCTGACATCACAGTTCCCTGAGCAAGGGTGAGTGACCCAGCGTTGCTTCTCTTGGTGTCGGTAAACAAGACCCCAGAGCTTGGAGGTTGGATAAAGGTTCGCCGTTCTCGCTCTCTCGAGGCCAACCTTCCATCCCTGAGGCCCCTCTTTGGACCGGTGTGAACACAGTGGCGATGGGGCGGTGGTGTGCAGTGGGACCCTTCCCCTGGGCTCCCACCCTGGCACCAGGGCCCACAACAATCGTCAATGTGTTGGAGTAACTCACCCCTTGGCCAGCTCACAACCCAAGACAGCAACATTGACATCTACCGTTTTAAGTGTGATCCCCCCCCACCCCTTCTCCTTTTCCAATGCACCCCCAACCCCAGTGCACGCACACGTCAATACAATGCAATCCTATATTGTCATCCTGCCGACTGGTTAGCAAGCAACAGAAGCTTTTCACTGTACTTCGTGACAATAAACTGAACTGAACTGATATCTCCCATTCTCCTGCCCCTCCTCCCCCTTCCTGCCCCTCCCCACCTGTCACCTTCCACCCTTATCCTTCCCTCTTGTCTTATATTTCACTCCCCTTCTCCCCTTTGCCACCCTCTTGGCTCCTTTTGAGCTCCAGCCTTTGTCACTTACCCCAACCCATCTGCCAATCCTACCCCCCCCACCCCCCCCTCTCAACTCTTATCCACCTATTGCTTGCCGCGCTTTGTACTTTCCCCCAAGGGATCCAACACGGAATGTCGTTTGTCCACTTCCTCCTCAGATGCAAAAAAGATGCTGATATAATAATAAAGCTTTTCGCCTTCCACATGACGATCACAACACTAAAATAAATAAAAGATGCTGCAAGTAACTCGGAGCTACTGAGTTACTACATCACTTTGTGTTTTGCTCGGGATTCCAGCAACTGCAGTACTTAGTGTCTCCACAATAATCCTCAGTTCAGATGTTAGTTTAGGGGTACAGCGCACAAACAGGCCCTTCGGCCCACCAAATCCGTGCCAATCAGAGGTCCACACACATTAACATTATCCTACGCACATGAGGGTTGACTTACAATTACCCTTCATCCCCTTTGATGTCTCGTTTTACACACCTTACACTTCCTAATCTCTGTGTCTCCCTCTCCCTTGACTCTCAGTCTGAAGAAGGGTCTCAACCCGAGACGTCACCCATTCCTTCTATCCTTCCCACACAATTAACCTACAAACCTGTTTGTCTTTCGAGTGTGGGAGGAAACCGGAGCACCCGGGGAGAACCCACGCAGGACACAGGTGGAAGGTGCAGACTCTGTACAGACAGCACCCGTAGTCAGGATCGAACCTGGGGTCTCTGGCGCTGTGAGGCAACAACTTTACCACTGTGTCACCGTGCCGCCCTCGTTGGACCCTTGCTGGGAGCAGGGGAATGGGAATTTTGAAATATCACCACATGCAATTCAAAGCCTTCTCCAGAGAAAAGTTTCATTGCGGATAATTTAGAGCAACTTAACCTGGATCAACACCCAGGAACAAGCTGCGTGCGTTTTAGACACGCCATTAATGACGGCGAACGTTCCTCCCTCTCACACCGACTCACAGGAACTGCAGAGTACACCCTCTACACAATGCACCTTCCTTACTCACCCGGCCACTCCCACAGCACCTTCCATGCCCACATCCTTACTCACCAAGGATGCTGAGGGGATGTCAGGGGTCAGGGGAGACTTAATGGGCCAAATGGCCTAATTCCGCTCCTATCGGTTATGAACCTGCAGAAAGCTCCATCCGCCAAGGCAATGTTGAATCCATTGGCCCTCATCTTCAGGCTGGGTCATGTTGCCAAGTCTCTGCAGCCTCGATCTTCTGACACGGGGGCAGGTTCAGAGTGCATGAACATGCTGCTTATCCAGTGAGTAAGAGGTGCTCCTGATTACCAGTGTGTGTCCCTGCAGCTGTGGGAGAGGGCCCCTTGATTCCTAATGTATTAGCTTAGTGTAGTTTAGAGATGCAGCACGGAAACAGGCCCTTCGGCCCACCGAGCCAACCAGCGATCCCCGCACACTAACACTATCCTACACACATTAGCGACAATTTACAATTTTACCAAAGCCAATTAGCCTACAAACCTGTACGTCTGTGGGATGTGGGAGTAAGCCGGAGATACTGGAGAAAACCCACGCAGGTCATGGAGAGAACGTACAAACTCTGTACATAGAGCACCCATAATCAGGATCGAACCCGGGTCTCTGACGCTGTAAGGCAGCAACTCTACCGCTGTGCCACCCAGGTATCTGCCTGTGACTGTGGGAGAGGGGCTCTGGTTCCCAGTGTGTGCACCTGGACTGTGGGGACCTCACAGCCGGCTTCTATTCGTCTCCTCAGATCTGAGGCCAAGATGAAGATCCTGACTGTACTGATGTTCCTGGGAGCTGCATCGCTCATTTCCAGTCAAGAGGACTACTTTTCTCCGGTAAGTGGCAAGGAGTTGATTGTGGATATATATTTCTGCCAAGAGGGCATCTGCCCAGCGTGCCTCCTCATCTCACGGGCTCAATGGTGCTCATGATCGGAGTATCGGAGCAGTCCGCCAAACACACCTTGGGAAGGGGAGGAATCGCGTGTTGGTCTATTATAGTCACCTATACCGAGATATATACATCTTTGCTGTTATCAGGCAACTGAACCATCCTACCACCAACTAGAGAGCAGTCCTGAGCTACTATCTACCTCATTGGGGACCCTCACACTATCTTTGATCAGACTTTCCTGGACACTTTCATGCACTAAACGTTATTCCCTTTATCATGTATCTGTACACTGTGGGCGGCTTGATTGCAATCATGTATTGTCTTTCCGCTGACTGGTTAGCACGCAACAAAAGCTTTAAACTGCACTTTGGTACACGTGACAATGAACTAAACTAAACTGTGAAAAACTGTGGAAAACTGTACAGTGTTACCCAGTCAAGCATACACAAGAACAACAGGTAGTGTAAAGAGGAAAATACCAGAATGTGATGCTACAGATTTACAGTGTAACAGTTAACGAGAAAGTGCAGAGAAAAAATGTGCAAGTGCTGCATTGAGGTAGACCGGAAGATCGGGACTAAATCCTGGCTTGTGGAAGATGGTTCAGAAGCACCCTGATAACAGAGGGGAAGAAACTGTTGCTGAATCTGGTGACACTTAGAGATGAAAACCTTCCAATCAAAGCGCAGCGTTTGGGAGACAAATTCGGAAATATTTTTCACACTAACTATATTGCGGATATCTGAAGCTGTCAAAATATTTGCTGTGACATCACACAGCTATAAGGAGAGGTTGGACAAACTTAGGTTGTTTTTTTCTGGAACGTCAACAGTTGAGGGGAGACGTGATAGAACGACATCAAATTATGAGCTTAGAAAGGGGAGACAGTCAGAACCTTTTACCCAGGATGGAAATGCCACAGTGTGGAGGAAACAGCTTTAAGGTGAGAGGGGCAAAGTTTAAAGGAGATGTGTGGGGATTGGAGGGTGAAACACATTGCCAGGGGTGGTGGTGGAAGCAGATATGACAGACGGGTTTAAGAGGGTTTTAGACGGGCACATGGAAATGCTGGGAATGGAGGTGATAGGGATTACGAACAAGCAGAGGAGATTCATTTATCTTGGCATTGTGTTTGGCACAGACACTCTGGGCTGAAGGGCCTGTTCCCATGCTGTACTAGTCTATGTTCCACCTGTTTGCAGGAGCCGTTTGTGGAAGAAAGCCAGGTCCTGGATTTGCCCGTGGAGGTGGAGGTGGAGGAGGAGGAGATCCTGGGAACGCCGGTGCAGAGACTTGCCTATTCTGTCTCGGAGTTTGGCTACGACCTTTACCGGCTGATGGCCAACAAGGATCCCAGTGCCAACGTCTTCCTGTCTCCCCTCAGCGTGGCTGCTAGTCTCTCTGCACTCTCGCTCGGTG
>CAUPSL010001134.1:22500-48163 GCA_963514005.1 Raja brachyura
GGTGAGGGGGGTGGGGGAATGAGGGGTAGTGTGGGAGGGGCAGTGAGGGATTCACCTGTCGGTTGTCCTCCAGATTGGCCTGTTTCGCTACATGGGGGACATCAGCCTCCTGATCTTCCTGCCCAGCGGCCTCGGGCAAAACATGAGCGCCATCGAGGAGAGTCTGACCCCTGTGTTCGTGCATGACCTGGTCAGTCAGCTGCATCTGGCCAAAGCCAGCGTCTCCATCCCCAAGCTGAAGTTTGAAAGCAAGCTGGAGCTAAAGGAGGTGCTGGGTGAAATGAGTAAGTTTGTCTGAGGGGAGACCTGATAGCGGTTTACTACATGATGAGAGGCATAGATATGGTAGACAGTCAGAGCAGTTTTCCCAGGCGGAAATGTCAAAGACTGGAGGGCATGGCATCAAATATTCCCTGGAGCAGCCGTGACGGGATTGGACCCTCGGGCAGGCGGTGGGACAATGGGGGAGGGGACACTGGGGGAGGGGACACTGGGGGAGGGGACACTGGGGGAGGGGACACTGGGGGAGGGGACAGGGGCACTGGGACAGGGGCACTGGGCTGGAGCTGAGACCACTGTGTTTGCTTTGAGCAGATCTGAAGCCGCTCTACTCTGCAACGGAGCTGGGGAAGTTGAGCAAGAACCCGGCCTCCATCTCCAGTGTTACCCACGTGGCCTCGCTGACGCTTGCGGAGGGCGGCCAGGAGGAGGCAGTGTCACCACTCCCCAGCATCCCCCAGGTCAGCCTCCAGTTCCATGTCAACCGGCCCTTCCTGATGCTGCTGTACGACAATCCCAGCGGCTCTCTGCTGCACATCGCCAGGGTGATGGACCCCAGGACCCTGGTGACCAGGCTCAGCCCGGGCCAGGGGCGGCAGTGAGGCAGCGGCATGGACACTGGGCCCCACAGGATGCTCCCCCACCCTGTACCACACTGACCCAGGACTGGCTCTGCTCACACTCTCCACCAACCCAGGACTGCCACGGCCCGCTCTTCACTAGCACCACTCTCATGACTGGCACAGTTGTCATGCTCCACTAACCCAGGCTAGGACTGGCACTGCCCACTAACCCAGGCTAGGACTGGCACTGCCCACTAACCCAGGCTAGGACTGGCACTGCCCACTAACCCAGGCTAGGACTATCACTGCCCACTAACCCAGGCTAGGACTGGCACTGCCCACCAACCCAGGCTAGGACTGGCACTGCCCACTAACCTAGGCTAGGACTGGCACTGCCCACTAACCCAGGCTAGGACTGGCCCTGCCCACACTGTCCACTAACCCAGGCTAGGACTGGCACTGCCCACTAACCCAGGCTAGGACTGGCCCCTGCCCACACTGTCCACTAACCCAGGCTTGGACTGGCACTGCCCACTAACCCAGGCTAGGACTGGCCCTGCCCACACTGTCCACTAACCCAGGCTAGGACTGGCACTGCCCACTAACCCAGGCTAGGACTGGCACTGCCCACTAACCCAGGCTAGGACTGGCACTGCCCACTAACCCAGGCTAGGACTGGCCCTGCCCACACTGACCACTAATCCAGACTAGGCCTGGCCCTGCCCACACTGACCTCTGGCCCTGGCGGGCAGGGGCAGAGTTGACCCATGGAGCGAGGCCACTGGCACAGGCGTGTGAGGCAGAGTCCATGATTGTCATGAACAAATGCTGACGTTCTGGAAATAAAGGTCAAACAAACACCTCCGCACAGTCCATTCCTTTCAACCTTCTTGTTGGTCGCGACTTTCCAGCCGGGAGATCTTGGGGTTGGGGAGCCGTTCCACCACCCGGTGTGTCTAGACGGTGTGCACCCAGACGGTGTGTCTGGACAGTGTGTTTCCGAATGGTGTGCATCTGGACGGTGTGTGTCTAGACAGTGTGTGTCTGGACGGTGTGCGCCCAGACAGTGTATGTCTGACAGTGTGTTTCCGAATGGTGTGCGTCTGAACGGGTGTGTGTCTGAACAGGGGGGGTGGGGGGGGGGGAGTGATTCTGGGAATGGGCAGTCAGACAAACACGGGGTAGACGGGGGGGACCAGCAGCTCGAGTGGTCCCAGGTCCAGGTGCTGCTCCGAATGGTGGCTCCTCCGTCACAGATCCTGACCTTCCACCCGAGACGACCTCCTCCCCTATTCCGTGCTGGATATCCAGGGACAGGGAGCTGACCGTGACCACAGGCTCTCTAGATGCCCTGGCTGGGACACCACGGCTGTGGAGGGCAGCAACGGACAGAAGACCAGGCTTTAATTTGAGAATTGATGGTGATTTTTTGTAAATATGCAACTGAAGATGCTGCAATTGTTGTAAATTAGCTGTTTTATTCAGTGGTCAGACACAGTGAAGCTCCCTCTGCACTGTCCCATCACAAACACCCCCAGGGTCAGGCTTAGAGTGAAACACCCTCTACACCGCCCCCTTAAACACTCACAGGGCTGTAGCTAATCGGGGACACATGCCCCCAATCTGCCCCCAAGTGCGTGAGGATTAGAGCTGCTTCTTCTTCTTTCGTCTGGCGTGTTCTATTTGATCTTCCGTTTGTGCACGTCGAGTTGATTGCATTCGTCGAAACTGGGCGGACCACGTCAAGGTTGCAATCTTCCACCCCAGGATTGGAGCCGAGAGAGCTTCTCTTTTCCGTCGTCCTTACTGCTGGAAAGACGAGAAATTGATTTCATTACTGGAAAGAACGGCACATTAGGTGTCTTGTGCAAATTAAAATGACTGGCGAGGCTGGAGGATTGCCGGGTTGGGGCTGTTGGTTTATAGGGAGTTTGTAGCTTTCAATCCTTACATGTGTTAAATGAGGTAGTTAGGCAGGTACAACATTTAAAACACATATGGACGGGTAAACGGACAGGAAAGTGTCGACTCGCTTGGGCAGTATGGACCAGTTGGATCAAAGGGGCTGTTTAAATGCTGCGTGACTCCAGGACTCTCACTCCACCTGTCTGGCCAAAGGTCCTGTTCAAGAAGGAACTGAATCGAAGGTAGACAAAAGTGCTGGAGAAACTCAGCAGGTGCGGCAGCATCTATGGGGCGAAGGAAATAGGCAACGTTTCGAGAGGTCCTTCTGTCTAGAAGGCAGCAGATTCAGTCTGCATTCACTAGAGGAGCCAGGACGTCATGCTGCAGAATCGTGTGTCTTTGGTTAGGCTGCATTTTGCGTATGGTGTGAGGTTCTGGTCACCCCATAACAGTGAGGATGTGGAGGCTTTGGAGAGGGGTGCAGTGGATGTTTATCAGAACGCTGCCAGAAGGAGGAGGTATTAGCTACAAGGCGAGGTTGGATAAACTTGGATTGTTTGTAACACTGGAGGTTGAGGGGGGGGGGGGACCTGATAGAAGTTTATAAAATAATGAAGGCATAGATAGGCCAGGCAGTCAGAACCGGTTCTCCCAAAGTGGAAATGTCAAAGACTAGAAGGTGTAATTTCCAGGTGAGAGGGGCAAAGTTGGAATGAGATGTGTGGGGCAGGCTTTTTAAACAGAGGATGGTGGGTGCCTGGAACATGCTGCTACGGTGGTGTTGGAGAGAGATATGTTAGTGATGCTTAAGAAGCTCTTGGATGGACACATGGCTACGGAGCGATATATGGATCATGAGCAGACGGAGAATAGTTTAACTTGGCATCATGTTTTGCACAGATATTGTGGGCCGAAGGGCCTGTTCCTGTGTTATGCTCTTCCATGTTAACTGCAGGCCAGTGAGTCTTGCATTAGGTTCAGGGGGGTTATTGGAAATAAAATCCTGAGGCACAGGATTAATCTACAGTGGGAGACAATAGACAATAGGTGCAGGAGGAGGCCATTCGGCCCTTCGAGCCAGCACTGCCATTCAATGTGATCATGGCTGATCATCCCCAATCAGTACCCCGTTCCTGCCTTCTCCCCATATCCCCTGACTCCGCTATTTTTAAGAGCCCTATCTAGCTCTCTCTTGAAAGCATGCAGAGAACCTGCCTCCACCGCCCTCTAAGGCAGAGAATTCCACAGACTTCATCCACATGATTGGTTAGGGAGAGATCTGGGCAATTAAATTGAATCTTTTGAGGAGTTGAAAAATGTATTGATGAGGAGAGTGTGGGTGATGCAGTCAATGTGGATTTCACTGAGTGCTTTGACAAGCTTTCACATGGGGGGATTGTGCAAGGGGTTGGAGCCCAAGGTACTGAGGGCAGGTTGTGGTGGCAGGAGGCACAGGGTGGTGGTGGTGGTGGAGGGTTGTCTGTGTCTAGAGTGCTGTGACCTGTGGTGCACCACAGGGATCGGTGTGGGACCCTTCCATGCACGTTAATGACTGAAGACAGACACAAAATGCTGGAGTAACTCAACGGGTCAGGCGGCATCTCGGGAGAAAAGGAATAGGTGACGCTTCGGGTTGAGACCCTTCTTCAGACTGAGAGTCAGGGGAGGGGGTAACGAGAGATATGAAAAGATACATCGAACAAATGAATAAAAGGTATGCAAAAAGCAACAATATGTTGAGCCCACAATGGTCCATTGTTGGCTGTAGGGAAGGTGATTAGTTATTTTGCAGGTGATGTAAAAAGTGGTGCTAGTGTTGATAGTGAGGATAGGCGGTATGTGAGGCAAGTTTATTACATAGAGGGTGGCGAGTGCCTGGACATGCTACCAGGGGCAGTGGTAGAGGCAGATACGATAGCGACATTTCAGAGATTTTTGGTCAGGGATGTGGATTATGTACAGGCAAGTAAGAGATGGTCTTGGCATCATGTTAGGCATAGACATTGTGCCTGATCCTGCGCTGTGCTATTCACTGTTTTATGCACCACCTTTGCAATGGATTGTTTAGGTAAGGGGACCAAACTGTGCACAGTACTCCAGGTGAGACTGAGATTAAAGCCTCAGAATTAAAGGGCGCCCTTTTAGAAAGGAGGTGAGGAGGAACCAATTTAGTCAGAGGGTAGTCCATCTGTGGAACTCAATGCCACAGAGGGCTGTGGAGGCCAAGTCAGTGGATATTTTTAAGGCAGAGCTAGACAAATCCTTGATTAGAACGGATGTCAAGGGTTATGGGGAGAGGGCTTGAAAATGGAATTAGGAGGTCTAGTCTCCCTCTCCCCTGACTCTCAGTCTGAAGAAGGGTCTCGACCAAAACGTCACCCATTCCTTCTCTCCAGAGATGCCGGCTGACCTGCTGAGTTAGTTTGTTGTCTAAAACCCAGTTTCACTCGCTCACTATGGCCATAGGTTCACCTCTCCCACCTTCAGATGTCCAGGGCTGCAGCTGTGACCCTGAGGCAGGTTTGGAGGTGTCAGATACGGCAGAGGGATCTGTCGTGGCAGACATTGGCAGCGGGTCGGAGGATGTGGGGAAAGTATAAACAGGAAGAGAGCAGCTTAAGTAAATGATTGTCACTGACTATATGACTGGCCATTAATCACAGGGAACAGACAGAGTGGAGGCTCTGAATTATGATGGGCGTTTGCAACAGAAAGCACTAAAAGCATTCCAATCATTCTTGATAACCAGGGGCTGCGGAGATGGAGGAAGTGAAAGCGATCTCCATCACAGGGGGAGGCAGAGCAGGATTTCACAACGTGACAGATTTGCTTGATGTCTTTGAGGGTTTGTAATGGGATCCACCAGTGGATGTGACGTACTTGGGATTTCCAGTTGGGATAGGATAAGGTACCACATCATGAAAATCACAGCACAAGGTTAGATGCCTGATGGTTATGTGGAAAGTATTGGCCTGGATCTGGCATTGGTGAACTGGCGGGAAACAGTCGGGATAAATGGATCATTTTCCAATTGGCAATCTGCTTGTTTCAGAGGGAATCGTTGGGTTTCTCTCTCTAGAGCAGAGGCAGGAATGGACCCTAGATGTACAATGATGGACTACACAGTGGGGGTGGGGAAGCTAGAGGGGCCGGGTGGCCTGCCATTGGTGTCCATGTTTCGATGTGACTGCATTGAGCCTATACTGGTGGAGATCCAAAGGTTCAAAGGTTATATTATCGGTCACATACACCAATTGGTGTAGTGAAATGCTTCTTGCCAATGCAGCACAGAAAAACAGGATACGGACATAACAATGATAAAGAGACTTAAACATAAAAAACATCCCCCCGCAATGATTCCCATTATGAGGGAAGGCACAAAGTCCAGCCCCCATCCCATGTCCACCCATAGTTGGGCTCATTGAGGCCTCCGCAGTTGCCTCCACGGAGGCCTGATGTTCCAGGCCGTTCTCGTCAGGAGAATCCTCTCAGCGGCTTGGGACACCTGGAACGGCCGCTTCCTTACTGGGGACCGTGGCTTCCGAAGCCGGATGGAGCTCCACCACTGGCTCCCGATGTTAAAGTCAGCGCCGCCGCCCGCAGCTGGCCGCTCCACAGACGCGCGGCTCCGCGTTTTTTTTTTTTGTCGGCGGTCTTCAGCTCACCGGAGCTCCAGCGCGGCGACCCAGACAAGGCATCGCCTGCTCCGCTATATGCACTCCAGCGCTGCCGAAGCCGAGGTTCCGGCCGGTCCCATCAGGAAACGCCGCTCCAGACCCGCTGGTAGGCCGCGAGGACGGGGCGAAGATCCAGACCGGAGAAAAGTTGCCTCTCCGACCAGGTAGGGACCAGGTAAAGCAGTTTCCCCCCTTCCCCCCCCCCCCCCACCCCTACCCCTGACATAAAAAAAGAATAGACTCCAAACAAAACACTGTTTACACACTAAAAATAAAAGAAAGATGTTAAAAGACAGACAGCTGCAGGCTGGGCAGCCATACCCAACTGGACAGCGCCCCCTACCTGTTGACCTGTTGACCTCCTGCAGCAGAGCAAGGCAGTATTCCCTGAGTGTTCAATGGTTTTTATTGCCATTGGTATGTACAGGCGTACAGTGAAATTATTTTCATTCCACCACCAGTCACATCTTTCCATCCCAACCGTTTACTGTGCAGACCACTCCTTGGTTGGTTCATTCATCCCTTCCCACCCAAAACCACCCCTTCCCAGTCACATTCCCCTACAACCGCAGGATATGGAACACCGGTCCCTACACCTCCATCTGGACACCCCTGCAGTCCTTCCAGCTGAGTGAGGTTCACACGCTCCTCCTCTAACCTCATCAACTGAATCTGGTGTTTCTGATGTGGCCTCCTGTACGTCTCCGAGACCAAGCGTTGATTCAGCCACTATTCTGCCGTCCGCCAAGGCCCAGTGGTCTCCCGGTTGCTGTCCATTTTAACTCCACTACCCATACTGACCTTTCTCTCTCCCTGTCCCAGTCACCCTGCCCGTCAACTCCCCTCCATACACTCATCTCTGACACCGAGTCCTCCGTTGTCCTTATCCCTCCCCCCTCTTCCCCTCCCCCCTACATCCCTACCGCAGACTTTACATTAAATTGCCTCTTTTCTCCTTATCTGGCACCCTATTGTCTACTTTGTCAATCACCCCCAACTCTTCCCCCACCCCCGATCACTTGCCAGGATTTGTCCTGCCCCCACCTCTTTTTCCAGCTTACTCCCCACTTATCAGTTTGAAGAAGAGTCCCGACTTGAAACGTTGTCCGGTTATTCCCTCCCCAGAAGCTGCCTCCAGTGCTTGGTGTTTTGCAGTTTTCCCTGACCCAGAGTGCAGGGAGAGAGGGAGGGAGATGGGGAAGGAGGGGGGAAGGAGGGGGAAGGTGACGGGGAAGAGGGGGCAAGGAGGAGGAGGAGGAGTGGGTGCACCGATTCAACACTCAAACCTTGTGGAAAATATTTTTTTATTGAAACTGAGTTTGACACATCAATCCATACAAAGATTATTACAATCTTTAATTAACTTTAAGGTATATTTTATTTAGGATTGCTCCTGATGCACACTGGTTTCGCTGGAGGTTTGGGTACCATTGCGGGCTTGGACTCTGAAGGCAGCCTCACCGCTCCCTGGCTGACTCCCCCTCCCTCAGGCCCTCACTCAGACCCTGCCTCGGTCCGGGACCTCTGTGCCTCAGGAGGATGTTGAGAAAACTGGCCGGGGGGGGGGGGGGGGGGGGGGGGGCTGAGGAAATGGGAGGGGGGGGGGGGGTATGGTTCTCGCTGTCCCCAAGGGGTTACATGTGCTGCAGTCCCTCAACCTCTCGCTCCCGCTCAGTCAGGTCACCGCTGATCATTCTCCTTGCTCCCATCTACTCACCCCCTGTCCCTGGTAAGGTTGTGACCCAGGTCTCTGCCCCCCCCCCCCCAAATAACCCTCAGCCAGGGGTGAAAGTGCCTCAGCGAGACCAGCCCACCTCTGGTATGACAGGCCCAACATTACGGACACAGCCGAGGGACTGCCCTCACTGGTGGGGGGTCAGGGGTCACTGACTGCCCACTCTGGGGGGTCAGGGGTCACTGACTGCCCACTGGGGGGGTCAGTGGTCACTGACTACCCTCTCTGGGGGGGTCAGGGGTCACTGACTGCCCTCTCTGTGGGGGTCAGGGGTCACTGACTGCCCTCTCTGTGGGGGTCAGGGGTCACTGACTGCCCTCACTGGCAGGGGGTCAGGGGTCACTGACTGCCCTCACTGGCAGGGGGTCAGGGGTCACTGACTGCCCTCTCTGGGGGTTGGGGAAGGGGGGATGGTCTAGTGCTGCCCTCACCACCCTGTCTGTGAGAGTCAGTGGCTCCAGGCCACCGTTGGCACAGTGCCCCCCCACTATGACCCCAGCTGTCGAACCACAGTGTGGACTGACCACAGCCCCTCACACGACAACGTCCATAACACAGTGAGCACAGAACTTCACCCCCACAGCACACCCACCGACCACAGCCCCCTTGCCCCAGAATGTCCACACCTCACTCACTGCCCACTGGCCGCAGCCCATCCCCCTCTCCCCACACATCTACACTCACTCATCACCAGGAGCCTCTGGAGGGACGCACACTTTTGGGGAGCTCAGCGAACCTTCAGCCAACTGCAAGGGGGGGGGGGGGGGGGGGGGGAGAGAATTTCATTGTGGAGGCAGGAGGGAGGAGGTGGGGAGTCCGTGACCCTACCCTTCCCTCGGCTGCCTTCTCTCAGTCGTGCAGGGCAAGCGGAGGCAGCGTGGCACTGTGGCTTTGGCAGAGAGAGATTACACTATATTGCTGTAAGCAGCACATGTGCACGGAGGCAGGAGTGTGATTAAATTTAGTGAGTCGTCGAGAATGGCAAATATCTTTTAATATAAACGTCCATTAGATTTACTTTGCATGATTAATGTATGCCCTGGGAACGGGCGACCCCAGTTGGAAGCTCGGACTTTGGCAGCCGCGGAGAGAGCACAGTGGGTGGAGGGTTGTGGCGAAGACCAACGACTCAGATGCCTCACCGATAAACTGTGGGCTGCTGCTGCTACGGCGGGGAGCAGCCGATCACCGCGCGTGTGTGTGCGTGCGAGCCAGCTGGCCATCGCTGCCCTCACCCCCACTCGTCATCTCGAGTTCAGCCGGGGAGCCACCTGTGGGCAGAGCGGCCATCAGTCCTTGTGCCATCCACATACCCACCCACCCACTGCCTGTCCCGACATCTCCGCCTCTCCCCGTCCCACACCCCTCCCATTCCACCCCCGTCCCCCCTCCCCTTCTCCTCCTTTCCCTTCCCTACCCCTCCCTCCCTCCGTCACACCCTCGGTTAGATTTCATCAAGCTTTGGGGATTTGTCCATCTTAATGTGCGTTACTATCACCAGCACTTCATTTTTCCTGATAAACACACCTGTACAAGTACAGCGTACACTTCCCCTAATGCCCCTGTCCCACTTAGGAAACCTGAACGGAAACCTCTGGAGACTTTGCGCCCCACCCAAGGTTTCCGTGCGGTTCCCGGAGGTTTTTGTCAGTCTTCTATGTTCTGTAGAAGAAGCCGAAACCACTTTCGACCATTCTACAGCTCTTTGTCCCCATACGTCCATCAGTCATAAGAGCAGAATTAGGCCATTTGACCCAAAGTCTACTCAACCATGACTGATCTATCCTTCCCTCTCAACCCCATTCTCCTGCCTTCTACCCATAACCCCTGACACCTGTACTAATCAAGCATCTGTCAATCTCCACCGTAAAAATACCCAATCAAGGCCTCCACAGCCGTCTGTGGCAATGAAATCCACAGATTCACCACCCTCCGACAGAAACTACTCCCCATCTCCTTTCCAAAGACACGCTTTCTTTAAATTCTGAAGCCATGACCTCTAGTTCTAGACTCTCCCACTAGTGGAAACATCTTCCCCACATTCACTCCATCCAGGCCCTTCACTATTCAGTAAGTTTCAATGAGGTTGCCCCCTCATCCTTCTAAACACCAGTGAGTACAGGCCGAGTGTTGTCAAACGCTCATCATATGCTAACTTACTCATTCCTGGGATCATTCTGGTAAACCTCCTCTGGACCCTGTCCAGTGCCTTTCTTAGATACGGTGCCCAAAACTGCCCACAATATGTTGTTCTACCAAATTCTGCTGACTGCCTGAAGTTCCACAGTACAATCCCATCAACAGTGGCTGCCCCTTCATAGCACCTAGGTCCTACCCATGCAGCCTCATTTGTTGATCTCTCCAGGATGTGTTGTGGTAACACTCTTCCCCAATCAGCAATGCATCACCTCCTCCTTATCCCCACGGACTCTATCAATGCCTGACAACCCTACACCCAGGAGCATAGAACAGCCATGTTTCCGTGGCTGCGATCTTATCATTGTCCCCAACACCTTACCCGCTCTCAGCTCGTCCCTGCGATGCTCCCCGAGTCTAAGCCAGCCAGCCCTCGCAGGCACCCTCACGAGACCGGCTTGTCCATGTCCCCCTCACCCCTCCAACTACGCTGGGCTACACTGCCCCCCACCCACCCTCCCCCCCCCCCCCTTATGTCCTGCCGCCCCCTCCCCAAACCCCTTCCCCCAGCACCTTCATCACACGGACAGCAGTGGTTCAAGGAGGTGGCTCACCCACACCATCTCTGGGGATAGAAAATGCTGGCCTGGCCAGTGACACTCCGCTTACAAGGAGGTGCAGAGACGAGGCTGCAGTGAATCTTACCACAGACAGGTGGCCGTTCTTTGCTTTTGAAATGATCAGCTCCGACCCCGATGTGAAATCGATGATTCCCTCCTTGCCCTGTTTGATGGTGAACTTAATGCTGTAAACGGATAAATGGGACCAGTCACCTGGAGCCGGGGGGATCTGCCTGACAATTTCTCCCCCTCCCCCTTGTCAACCTCCCCACTTCCACTCTCTCATCCCCCTCCCTGCCCACCTCTCCCGACGTCTATCTCCCACCCACTCCCCAAGTCCCCCGTACGCCTATCCCCACTCTACCAGCCCCTCAACGCCCACCTCCCCAATGTCGACCTCCCCCCAGTCCCCCGCACTCCTATCCCAGCCCACCCACCTCCCCGTACTTCACCATCCCCGTGCCCACCTTCCTCGACCTCCTAACCCTCTCCCCATCACCACATTCCCTTACTGCCCCATCCCCTCCACATTCCCTTCCCCATCCCATCTCTCCTCCCCCATCTTTTCCCACACTCCCCTTTCCCTTGCACCAATCTCCTCCAACCCCCCCCCCCCCCTTGCCCCCACCTCCCATCCCCTCTCCCAATCTTCCACCACCGCTTTCCCCACCCGCCCTGCATGCGTGTGAGGGAGGGGGGGGGTGTTGGGGATCAGCCCAGTCTCACCTCCCCTGGTTGATGTTGACGCTGTTCACCTTGTCCGACGCGATGGCCAGTTTTGTCAGTGTCTCGATCACATGGTCACTCCGCAGCACCAGGTCGCCCTGCGTGCAAGAGTTGAAGGGATCGTTGCCGTGTGCACCCGGACCATGACATTTACTTCAGAGACACAGGACGGAAACAGCCCCTTCACCCACGCCGACTCTACATCACCCGTTCACAATAAATCTATACTATCCCACTCCCTACATGTTAAGGGCAATTTACAGAGGACCAATTAACCTACAAACCCGCACATCTTTGGGATGTGGGTGGAAACTGGAGCACCCCTTGCGATCACGGGGAGAACGTGCAAACTCCACACTGATAGCACCCGAGGTCAGGATCGAACCCGGGCCTCTGAAGCTGTGAAGCACAGAAAAATATATAATCCCTCCTACAATAAATCACCCGCAGACTATACCATAGTGCGTATGAGAGAACTGCAGATGCTGGTCTTCACCAAAGTGCTGGAGTAACTCATATGTGATAGGAATATTTTGGCCCATCAAGTTTACTCCACCATTCAATCATGGCTATCTATCTCTCCCTCCCAACCCCATTCTCCTGCCTTCTCCCCGTAACCTCTGACACCTGTACCAATCAAGCGGTCAGGTAGCATCTCTGGAGGAAGGGATTAGGTGACTCTTCAGGTCGAGACCCCATTCAATATGGCTTGGTGCTGAAGTAAGGTTGTGGTCTGCGTTCACTGGCTTCTGCTTGTTGGGAAGTATCTGTTCATGAACCCAGTGGTCACAGTCCTTGGGCAACCTTCTTCCCAATAGCAACAGAGAGCTGAGAGCATGGCCGGATCAACACAGCTGACCGCTGCACAGGGGCCGATGGAAGCAGAGGGAACCAGAATTCCCTGAGGAGGATCGGGCACATTCTCGGGAAGCAAAAAGGCTGTACTCCACCCTACAATGTCCATGCCAAACATGAAGCCAGCATGTCCCTTCATATCCATGTGTCTATCAAAAAGCCTCTTAAATGCCACTATCATATCTGCCTATAACACCACCGCAAGAGTTGCTACCTTACAGCGCCAGAGACCCGGGTTCGATCCTGACCACGTGTGCTGTCGGTATGGTGTTTGTATGTTCACCCCATGACCTGCATGGGTTTTCTCCGAAATCTCCGGTTTCCTCCCACATTCCAAAGACATACAGTTTTCTAGGTTAATTGGCTTCAGTAAATTTGTAAATTATCCCTTGTGTGCGTCAGATATTGTTAGTGTGCGGGGATCGCCGGTTGGCACAGACTCGGTGAACCAGAGGCTAAACTAAACCAGCCGTTACAGCAGGTTCCAGGCACCCTCCACCCTCTCTGCAGAGAACCTGTCCTGCCGTCACCTTTATCCGAGCCATCGTAAAGGTATGCCCTCTAGTCATTGACATTTTCACCCTGTGCAAAGGGTTTTGACTGTCTATCCCTCTCATAATTGTACATGTTCCTCTGTCGTTCGAGAGAAAACAAGGCAATGTTTTGCTGGACAAAAATGCTGGAGAAACTCAGCGGGTGAGGCAGCATCTATGGAGCGAAGGAAATAGGCAACATTTCGGGTCCAAACCCTTCTTCAGACTGATGTGAGGGTGGGGGAGGGAGGAAGAAAGGAAGATGTGGAGCCAGAGGGCCGAGGGAGAGCTGAGAAGTGGAGGAGAAAGTAGGGACTACCTGAATTTGGAGAAGTCAATGTTCATACTGTTGGGGTGCAAACTGCCCAAGTGAAATATGAGGTGCTGCTCCTCCAATTTACAGTGGTCCTCACTCTGGCCATGGAGGAGGCCCAGGACAGAAAGGTCGGATTCTGAATGGGAGGGGGAGTTGAAGTGCTGAGCCACCGGGAGATCAGGTTGGTTATTGCGAACCGGGAGATCAGGTTGGTTGGGCGAAGTGATCGCCAAGCCTACGCTTGGTCTCACATATGTAGAGCAGCTGTCATCTAGAGCACCGGATGCAATAGATGAGGTTTCTGCTTGTACCCAATGCCATGTAAAGATCTCCTACCCTGGTCACTGCCCCCCTGGGCTCACTGGCTGCTGGGGCGAGTGAACCCTGTGTGGAGGCGAGTGGGAGAATCTGGAGAGTTGATAGGAACAAAGGAATAAAATGGTGTTAGTGTAAATGGGTTGGTACGGAGCGTGTGGGCCGAAGGGCTCATTTAGTTGTTATTTGATGGCCCCGGGAATGTAACCGTGGAATCCCCGAAATCCCTACCTTCTGCCGGTTGTCTTCACAGGGCACGTGCAAGACGAAGAGCCCGTCACTCAGGGAGCTGACCGAGATTCCTGCAGGAAAATGGAGATTCCAGGTTAAATCCACAGGCAGAACCGTAGCCCGCATCCCAGAGGTCAGGGATTACCAACCCCCCCCCCCCCCACCACTCCCCCTCTAGTTGAGGCAGGGATCCCTGGGGCTGCTCATAGTGCAGGCGGAAGTGGGCAGGACCACAAGCTGGGGGGGGGGGGGGGGGGGGGGGGGAAACAGGTGACTCGGGAAAACAAAACACACTAAGAAATAAATACCCCTGATGAAAAAAAGGTTCCACCCATCCCGTCACCTCCCAGTGGGGAGTCCACATGCCCCAAAGTCCAACCATGGGTGGAGGCGAATGGGCAGGAGTGAGAGACGGAGGTTACCGATGGACAGGTTACTTTCAAACCTGCGCGCTCCTCCAGGCAGAGGAGGAGATGGAGATGTCTGTCTGCGGGAAATCGGAATGAGGACGCAGTGAATCTGCCTCCACACACTCCCAGCGTCAGACACTACACGAAGCTCCTTCTGCACCGTCCCGAGTTTGGGAGAGTTGTGTGTGTCCAGTGCTGAGCCACGCCAAGGCAGCAGCTCTGCCCAGAGTCTCAGCTGCTCACTGCGCTGAGCCCAGCGTGGCTGGTCTCCATACACAGTCCCACGCACAGGCACGAGGCTCACACAGACCTGCGGCCCACACACTCATCATCACACCTGCTCACATACAGCCTCATAAAGCTATAAATGTCCAGAACGCAGAAACAGGCCCTTTGGCCCAATATATCTTACCTGACCAAGTAACAGCATGCATCAGAAGTAGATCTGCCCACACACACCACTTCTCGAGCTCGCACATTTAAAGCATGTACATACACTGGGCGTAGAGAAGCAGCAGTCCTGCCTGTTCCCTCCCTCCCACTCCAGTTCTCCCCTCCACCCCTCCCATCCCATCCCATCCACCGACTGTGTCCTCCCCCCCCCCCCTCCACCACTCCCCCATTCTATCCCCCGCCCCCACCTCACCCCCCACTCACCTCTGAGGTTGGTGTAGTCGATGGTCTGTTTGACTTTGGCCTCCTCCACCAGGACGGCACTGGAGGGGGTGATGAGGAGCTGCCGTGGCCGGGCCCGGTAGCCGTTGCGGTCGTACTTGGTCACCGCCACCGCGTACTGCAGGGCACAAGTGTCAAGACTCAGTGTCAGTGGCCGCCCATTCGGCCCCTCTACCCCCATGCTGCCCCCTTCCCCACACTCGCTCCACATGTGGGATGTGGGTGCGGAGATCAGTGACGGCTCAGAGCGGACGTGCCCTCCCGTAGGGGCGGCAAGAGGACCTTGTGCAGGGTCCGTGTACGCGTGCGTGAGCACGTGCAGTGTCCATGTGCACGCGTGTGAGTGAGCACGGCTGGGTCCGTGTACACGCAAGTGAGCACGCGCTGGGTCTGTGTACACGCGAGTGACCACACACTGGGTCCATGTACATGTGAGTGAGTGAGCACACGCTGGGTCCGTGTACGTGTGAGTGAATACGCGCTGGGCCTGTGTACACACGTGTGAGTGAGCACGCACTGGGTCCATGTACCCGTGTGAGTGTGCACACGCTGGGTCCGTGTACCCGTGTGAGTGTGCAAGCGCTGGATCCGAGTACACACGTGTGAGTGACCACGCGCTGGGTCCGTGTACACGCGTGTCTGACTCCTACCTTGATATTGTCGCTCTCTATTATCTGCAGCACCTTGGGGTTGATCTCGCTCGTCACTGCAAGAGATGGAAGCATCATCCGAGCTGCCCCAGCACTGTCCGTCCCCTCCATATCCCCACCTTCCTCACTACGACCCCTGCCCCTCCCATCCATATACCCACCCCACTGTTATCCCACCCCTCCATATACTCACCCTCTTCACTGCCACCCCTCCCTCTCATCCAATAAACCCACCCTCTTCATGTCTACACATCCCCTCCCATCCATATACCCACCCTCTTCAATACCAGCCCTGCCCTCCCACCTCCATCCCGGACCCACCCATCAATCACCCCCCCCACCCCTGACGCCACCCACTACAATGATCTGCCCCTAACCCTGCCCCATCCTCCCCTCCCCCCCCCCCCCCCAGCCACTCACAGATGCGGGAGTTGACAAAGAGTTTGGGAACACTCTGCGGGTAGTTGTCCTTCTTGTCTTTGAACAGCGTGCTGGCCACCACCTTCTGCTCCAGCTGGGGGGAGAGGCAGACATCTCCCGGTCAACCAGACACAGACACAGACACAGACCTATTCCTAACACTCTGCGGGTGAACATAGGGGGAGGCAGGGTCAGAGTGACGTGGGAGTGGACAGAGTGAGGGGGGGAAGAAGATGGAGTGAGGGGAAGGGAATGGAGAGATGGCGGGAGGGGTCGGAAGGATGGGGGGAGGGGTCGGAGAGATGGGCTGGATTTGAAGAAGGGTCCTGACCCAAAACATTGTCTGTCCCTCTTCCACAGATACTCCCTGACCTGCTGAGTTCCAATATCTGCATCCCCGTGTCCCTCATTTGCGCCATCTATCCTAGATCCACCTTCAACACCAGAATCCAAACATCTCCAAAATCCTGAAGCCAGGAGTCATGCCTGCCAGCTTAGTTTGGCAAGTTGCAATAGCAGAGAGTTGCGGATGTAGCCCAGTCCCTCACGCAAACCAGCCTCTTCCCCCTCACAACTGCATCTATGCAGCACGCTGGCTCGGGAAAGCGGCCAACATGAGCAAGGACTTCTCACACCCCAGCTATCACCATTTCCCCCATCCCCTGGTGGGCAGAAAATACAAAAGCTTGTAAGCACATACCACCAGGTTTAGGAATAGCTGTTCCTGCTGTTTTACGAACCTGTGGTTATCAGACTGCTCCCACAAGCGAAGGATGTAATCCGATCTTCCAATCTACCGCATTGTAGCACTTGTAAATGTTTTTAATCTGCGCATTCCCCGCAGCTGTAACACTATACTTTGCTCTTTTGTGCTATCTTACGTACTTGTGTGGGTAGAACTTGCCTGGAGAGCAAAGTGTTTCACTGTATCTCAGTCCAGCAAACCAGCAGCTTACCACATCCCTGCTCACCCTCACTCTGCCAGGCATAAGCTTCCCCTCTCCACTCAACTCCTTCCCTCCCCCCTGCTGCCCGCCCTCCCTCCCTCCCTCCCTCCCTCCCCCCTGCACTCACCTGCTGCTTCCACTCGGCAGAGATCCTCCTGCAGTAGATTTGCACCATGTTGCGCATGTGCAGCTCCCTCAGCAGTTCGGAGGCCTGCGACAGAGCACAACATCCCGCTCACACACAGCTGCATTTGTATAGCACCCATCTCATCCTCAGGCCCCCACGCCCCGCCCGACAACTTTCAGCCATTAGGATGGGGGGGGGGGGGGGGGGGGGCTCTTAGAGAGGCAAAGAACCGCTCATAGACTGAGCTCTGCTCCTCTCTTGGTCTGCAGACCCAGCTCACCCTAACGCACCTACCAACTCGACAGACTGAAGGGCTCAGGGCAAGAAACAGATCCACAGCTAATGTACAATTGGACGGATAAAGGTTGCAGCCCACTTTGGCCATGGGCATAGATGAACCTGTACAGAACAGCTACCTGCTTAGCCTTGTTTAAAGATACATTGCAGAAACAGGCCCTTCGGCCCAACGGGTCCGTGCTGACCAGCGATCCCGCTCACTTGCACTATCCTATGCACACGAGGGACAATTTACAGTTTTAACCAAAACCAATTACCCTATAAACCTGTACGTTTTTGGAGTGTGGGAGGAAACCAGAGATCCCGGAGAAAACCCACGCAGGTCACGGGGAGAACGCACAAACTCCGTACAGACAAGCATCTGTAGTCAGGATCGAATCTGGATCTCTGGCGCTGCGCCACTGTGCTGCCCCATTGGGGCATTGAGTCAGCTGCAGGAGGTCATGTTGCAGCTTTGGCCAGTATTGTGTGCAACTCCGCTTGTCCTATCACAGGAAGGACGTGGAAGGCTTTGGAGAGGGTGCGGGAGAGATTTATCTGAATGCCCTCTGGATTAGAGGATATTAGCCAGAAGAAGAGGTTGGACCCCAAACTTGGGTTGCTTGGGATGCCTTCTCTGGAATGCCGGAGGCTGATGGGAGACCTGATAGAAGTATATAACATTATGAGAGGCACAGATAGGGTAGATAGTCAGATTTTTCCCCTGGGGTGGAAATATCAAAGAAAGGGGCAAAGTTTAAAGAGGATGTGCAGGGCAAATGTTTTAAACTACAGCGAGTGCTGGGTGCCTGGAACGTGCTGCCCAGGGTGTTGGCGGAAGCAGATACAATGAGGGTATTTATAGTAAGTAACTTTTTGACAGGCACATGGTTATGCTGGCAATGGGAGGATATGGATCACATGCAGGCAACACATGTTAGACCTGGCATCATTTTTGGCATAATTGTGGGCCGAAGGGCCTGTTCCAGCGCTGTGTTGTTCTATGTTCTATGAGCGGCCTCTTCCAGTCCTGGGCAGGTTACTGGACACCGTGTGCTGGAAGCAGAGATCGTCACGGCCACGTACCTCAGAGAGAGCAGGTGGAGGCACCGGCCAGGACTTGTCCAGGACATTCTTTGGCAAATTGCGTTTCAACTTCATCAGGAAGGCGCACCTGACATAATCCACAAAATACTCGTTGTCCGGACAACGAGGCCTGTGTCGGTGGATGAAGCCTTTGATGAACCTGCAGAGGGACAGGGAGAGAGAGAGAGAGAGAGAGAGACAAGGAATGAAAGAAGAGAGGGAGTGGATAAGTGAGAGCAAGAGAGAGGAGAAAGGTTGGTGAGGGACAGAAATGGTGGGAAAGAGAGTGAGGAGGAATGGGAAGAGAAAGAGTAAAGAGGGAAAGAAAGAAATATGGTAAGAGGGATGAGGGCACAAGAGGGGGAGGCAGAGGGAGGCAGAGGGAGGCAGAGGGAGGCAGAGGGAGGCAGAGGGAGGCAGAGGGAGGCAGAGGGAGGCAGAGGGAGGCAGAGGGAGGCAGAGGGAGGCAGAGGGAGGCAGAGGGAGGCAGAGGGAGGCAGAGGGAGGCAGAGGGAGGCAGAGGGAGGCAGAGGGAGGCAGAGGGAGGCAGAGGGAGGCAGAGGGAGGCAGAGGGAGGCAGAGGGAGGCAGAGGGAGGCAGAGGGAGGCAGAGGGAGGCAGAGGGAGGCAGAGGGAGGCAGAGGGAGACAGAGGGAGACAGAGGGAGACAGAGGGAGACAGAGGGAGACAGAGGGAGACAGAGGGAGACAGAGGGAGACAGAGGGGGGAAAGTAGGCAGCAGAGAGAGTGGAAGAGGGGAAGAGGAGAGAGGAGCAAATGAGGCCAAGAGAGATTTTTAGAAAGGGTGAAAGAGAGAGGTGACACAGGAGCGAGGGAGGGAAAAATCGAGAGGGAAAGGGGAAGGAGAGATAGAGAGGGGGGCACAAGAAAGAACAAAGGAAGAAAGTGAGAGAGGGGAGAGGGCAAGAGTTAGGGAAAGCAGAGAGCGAGCGTGAAGACAAGAGGGGAGCACAAGAGGGGGTGAAGAGAGCATAGGGAGAGGAATAAATGAGAGGGAGAGAGAGAAAGAGACAAAGTACACTCATGAAACTAGCGGAGGATGGTTGCAGAGTCAGGGACGGGGCTGCAGGATTCTAAGGCCGTGCTCTCCCCTCTCCTGTCCCTGGATCCCTCCCACCACAGCCCCCTGCCATGTGCGTAGTGAGCTAGATCCCGTGCCACTCCACCGCAAGGACGTGAACCCTCGCCCCATCCCGAGGCCGTTGCACATGGTCCTCCTGTAGAACGGTTGTGGCGCCCCCTGGGGTGAGGCCGCCGCCACGCACACCCTGAGCTGAGGGCGGCCGCTGGTAGCATCAGTGGTGGTGGTAGAACCAACAGCATTGAAACTGGCTGTCGGACCCTCTGCTTGGTGCTGCTGCGTCCATTCCACAAGCTTCCTCCACTTACACCTCCCACATCAACAATTAACAACAAATATATTATAAACTATAACACAAAGTGTTATGGTGTCAGACAGCATCCGTGGAGGGAATGGACTGGTGACGTTTCATGTCGGGACCTTTCTCCAGACTGGAGAACATTCCCGATCCAAAATGCCTCCTGTCAAAGTGCCGCCCCCAATTAATCTGCAAACCTGCACGTCTTTGAGAAGTGGGAGGAAACCACAGCACCTGGAGGAAACCCACACGGTCACAGGGAGAACGTGCGAGCTCCACACAGACAGCACCCGAGGCCAGGATTGAACCTAGTTCTCTGGTGCTGCGAGGGAGCGGCTCTCCCTCTGTGCCGGTGGTTAGACCATTGTTGGAGAGGTCCATTCCCGGCACTTCTATAGAGCGAAAGCCACACTGTCAGCGGTTGTCGGTGTCGGTTCTGGAACATTCTGTGTGCTGAGGCCCGGGACGCAAGCAGACCCCGAGCGATTTGGCGGAGCCGCACGGCAGCTTACCTGCGGATTGTTTCTGCGGCGTTCTTCCTGCGAGTTGCCACCTTCCGCCCCATCTCTCCCCTCCACCACGACTGGATGGTGATTGCTGCAGGAAGGGGCACAGGTCAGGTCGGCAGTCCAGACCCTCACACTGCCCAGGCCGTCCGCACGCTGATATCATGCCCACTCCTCCCACCCTGGCCCTCCCACACACATGGTACCGCAACAAGCAACACGGATCAGCAGCCGCCCCACCCTCGAGGCTGCTCCACCCATCAATGCGATTGTCAAGAACAGAGTGGTGGAGGAACAAAGTTAACGACAGAGTGTGGACCACGCAGCGTTTGTGGAGGGAAAGTATCTGAAGAAGGGGCTGCACAGTGGTGCAGTGGGTAGAGCTGCTGCCTCACTACCAGAGACATGGATTTAATCTTGACTTCAAATGCTGTCTCTGTGGAGTTTGCATGTTCGTGACCGCGTGGGATTCCTCCAGATAGTCCAGTTTCCTCTGACATCTCAAAGATGTGAGAGTTTGTCAGCTAATTGGCCCTAAATTGTCCCCCCCCCCCCCACCGTGTGTAGGGAGTGAATGCAACAGCGAGATCTCATAGAACTACATTCACCCTTTCAATTCTCCGCATGATCTTATTCATCTCTATAAGATCACCCCTCAGTCTCCTGCACTCCAAGGAACAAAGTCCCAGCCCAGCATCTCTCTATTATTCAGGCCAACAGGTTCTGACACCATCCTCAGAGATGTCTGCCTGTAACACCACTTCATGTGTCCCTCTCTGCTGCAACACTGCCGCTGATTGAGAAGTTCCAAAAATGTTACAACTCACACTTAGAAACAGAGTTATGGAGCTGCACAACAAGGAAACAGGCCCTTCGGCCCACTTTATCCATGCTGACCAAGTTTACAATCAGGGCTGGTCCCATTGGCCTGCATTTGGCCTATAGCCCTCTGAAGCCTTCCGACCTTGCGTCCGTCCAAATCTCTTTTGACACGTGTTATTGCATCTGTTTCTAAAGCGCTCACTTGTTGCCTCTTAAACCTCTTCCCTCTCACCTTAAATCTATGCCCTGTAGTTTTAGAATCCTCTATCCTGGGGAAAAGAGTGTGTGCGTTCACTTTATCTGTGCCCCTCATGATCTCGCACACCTCAAGACGTTCGCTCCTCAGCCTCCTAAGTTGCAAAGAAAAAGCCCATCCAGCCTCTTTCTACAACTCAAGTCCGTAAATCTCGGGAACATCCCAGTGAATCTCTTCGGCACCCTTCCCAACTTTAATGATATCCTTCCTCTAGCTGGGTGACCAAAACTGCACACAGTACTCTATGTGATCTCAACAACAATTGGTCCCAACTTTGTCCTCAGTACCCTTCCCAATGAATGCGAGGACGCCAAACACCTTCTGAAGCAGGATCTCGACTCAAAATGTCACCTACTCCTTTTCTCCACAGATGCTGCTTGACCCATTGAGTTACCCCAGCATTTGTGTCTCTCTTGGGTGCAAACCAGCATCTGCAGTTCCTTCCTGCACCTTCTTCACCACCCTGTCCACCTGACTTGCCGCTTTCATGGAACCATGTCCCTGTACTCCAAGATCTCTGTGTTCTGCAACATTCTCTAAGGCTCTATCATTTAATGTACAAATCAGACTCTGGTACAACATTCTGTATTAAAGTCCAGTCTCACTCACCCAGCTGATCAAGATCTCGCTGTGATTCTCGATAGCCTCCTTCACTGTCAATGATGCCAGCTATTTTAGTGTCATCTGCAAACTCACAGACCGTGCATGGTACATGCTCATGCAAATAGTTGATATGGATGACAAACAGCAATGGGCCCAGCATCAATCCCCAGTCACAGGCCTCCAGTCCAGAAAAATCCTTCCACCACCACCTCCCTACTACCATGAAGCCAACACTGTATCCATTTGGCTAGCTCTCTCTGTATCTCATGTGATCTAACCTCCAGAGCAGCAGAGAACGTTAAAAAGGCCTTTCCAAAGTCTACATAGACAACATCTACCGCCCCGCCCTCGTCAACCTTCCTGGTTACTTCCTCAAGATTGTCACTGAGGGCGTTCCACTCTGTGAGGGGACTATCCCGAGGAGAAGCTTTGGGAATCTGAGGGGATCAGAGGATGTTGGGAACTAGGTGAGGCATAGCATTAGTAGCCATTGGATGGGACAACAGGCTGGAGGGCAGAATGGCCTGCTCCTAAATCAATTCCTTGTGTTCAGGGTCTGCGGGACCCACATGCGTATGATCAGAGGCCAGGCCACCATTCATTGTCCACCCCAGGTATCTGGTCTTACCAGAGGAGCGCAGCTTCTGGTACTTCTGTCTCTGGTGGAATCCCCGCCATTCCGCCTGGATCGTCGTGGCTGTGGACAGAGGGTTATTCTGTGAGTAGACCTGGTCCCTCAACCCTCTCCACCTAGCACCACCCCCCCCCCCCCCCCCCACACACACACACACACCCTCCTCAGCACAATCTGCCTCGACCATCACACATCGTCCCTCTAACAACCGCTCACCCCACCCCCAGCCAGCTCAGTCCAGCACCCTCGCCCACACCCAGAGTCTAATTCACCACATGTCCCCTGGCCTCTCCGCCCCACATACTCCCAACCTCAACTATCCCCGGCTCCCAGCCACCCCAACCCAGCACCCTCACCCACACCCAGTCTAATCCACCTCAAATCCATTCCACCAGTCCCCTGGCCCGTCCCATACCCGCCCAATAGACCCCCTGTCCTTTCCCAAGCTCATTCCACTGCAAGTAGCAGCAAGCAGGCTGCGAGCGGGCTCAGACTTGTAACGTGTGCAGGTGCTCAACTAGCAACTACGTTCCGTCGCTCCACACTCCCAGTGCCTTGAACCTCGTCCGGCCCCACCACCGCACTGCTCCTCGCCTCCGCCTGAACCGGGCACGGCTACCAATCAGGGTAACAGTAGCCGACACATCGAGCTCTGCAAGGGTCCCCTCCCGAATCATTCTCCCCCCCCCCCCCCCCCACCACCCCACAGCCCTGGACGCTGGTCCCGCTGGCTGTTGGCAGTGTTCCTGTTCAGAACAATCCTGCGTTGCATTGGGATGTTTTAAAGGGGGCCGGAGGAGGGCGGGGGGGGGGGGGGCGTCGGAGGGTGAGAAGAGCCAATGGACAGCGAGGAGGGCAAGGAAGGCAGTCGGGTGAAGTGAAGGGGGACGGTTAGGGGGAGCGGGGGCACAGAGAACAAAGGGGAATCTGGTGGAGCTGGGTGCCAAGAACGGCGGGGGGGGGGGGGGGGGGGGAATCTGGTGGAGGGCAGGGTGAGGGGGGTGGGGGCTGCTGCCATGTATGGGGGCAGACAATGGATAGGACCGTTCAGTGAACTTTTGTAACTATGTTGGCGCCAAAACACAACGACACTTGTGTACTGCCCAGGTGAGGTCTGCTACAGGACTTCACTGGTTTGTGTGCAAAGCAAACCATTTCACTGCATCGAGGTACATGACAATAAAGTATCACTGATATCACGGAAGGTCGGCCGGGTTGGAGGTGTTGACGTTGGACACTGTGGGGCCACCGGGAACGGCAGCAAACGTGAGCCGGAGCCCCTGGAGCAGATCGCGGCAACGCGCTGAGGGCCTGGATTAGCAACGGCACAGCGCGGACACTCACCGATTGTGTTCTTCCGCAGCTGAAAGGCATCTTCTGTGGCAAACAGGGTCTTGGGGAAACGAATGAATATCTTCGTCCTGAAACACGGAGGAGAGGAGATCAGAAAGCGGCTGAGAGCCGAGAGACAGATGCCAACACGGAGCAGACTGTGCTGACTCCCCCCCTGGGGTACAGTCCCTGCAGGAGCCCACTCTACCCGGGGTACAGACCCTGGAGGAGCCCACTCTCCCCAGGAGAGGGCTTGGATCACACGCGGACTTCCCGGCCTGTACCGTACCTGCCCAGCTTGTAATCCTCGGGCTTGTATCCCAGATGTTGAACGAGCGTCGCTACCCCTTCGCCAGGCTGGCCTTTCCAATTGGGCCATGTTTGTGGACAGAGCGTCTTGTACCTGGGAACAACATACGCTCATAAGTTCTAGGAGCTGAATTAGGCCAGTCGGGCCATCAAGTCGACTCCGTCATTCAATCATGGATGATGTATCGTTCCCTCCAAATTCCATTCTCCTGCCTTCTCCCCATAAGCCCTGAACTAATCAAGAATCTGCCAATCTCTGCCTTAAAAATATCCATTGACTTGGCCTCCACAGCCGTCTGTGGCAATGAATTCAACATGTTCACCACCCTCTGACTAAGGAAATTCCTCCTCATCTCCGTTCCAAAGTTACATCCTTTTATTCTGAGGCTTTGGCCTAGATTCTTGCACGAATGGACCCTCTATCCAAGCCTTTCACTATTTATTAAGTTTCAGTGTGGTCCCCCCCCCCCCCCCCCCCCCCCCCCGACTTGTGTGTTGGATCCTGTGACTCGAGGATTTGCACAGAGCAGGGCCGAGCAACAAGTGGCTTCACGGGCTCCCAGCCCACTGCCCTTTGCACATTCTGCAGCAGTCACTGCACTGTGTTACTGAGGAACGTGCGAGGTAGCAGCACCTGTGTCTAAAGGCACAACATTTGGCTGCATTTCAGCCCCACGCTGATGGTTTTTGGTCACCGTGGTGCGAGGGGCTTGTGTCTGCTCCCGGGGTGACCGTCAAGGTCCCAGACAGCGGGGCTGTGGAGCGTTTCCCACAAGCTGCCTGCTTGTCCCACTTGGAGTATATGGAGTGGAAGTGTCCGGTGTTCAGGGATTCTCCCGGGAACGCTGGCCATGACAGGGGCTAAAGATAGGATGATTCAAATTGGCGTGAGCAAAATTACTGAGGGTAAAATGTGTTGGATAAAAGCTGGACTATTATGGCTGAGTCAGACCCTTCTGCTGGTTCAACATGAGGGTTTGCAGCAGGCTGCCTCGGCAAAGCCAGCAGCATATTCAAGGACCAGTTCCCACCCGGCCACTCCCTCTTCTCTCCTCTCCCAACGGGCAAAAGGTATTGAAGTGTGAAAATTCAAGGGACAGTTTCTTCCCGGCTGTTATTGGGCAAATGAACCATCCTACCACAACCAGAGAGCAGTCCTGAACTACTATCTACCTCAGCGAGGACCCTTGGACTATCTTTGATCGGACTTTACTGGCTTTACCTTGCACTAAACGTCAATCCCTTGTCATGTATCTGTCAGTGTATGCTGTGAATGGCTCGAGTGCAATCATGTTTTGTATTTCCATTGGCTGATCAGCC
>CAUPSL010001135.1:0-22500 GCA_963514005.1 Raja brachyura
CCAAAATGCCAAAAGGGCCTTTTTTGATGCTGTGTGGCTTTACAAATGTAAGTAACATAGGGGCCTTAGTGAGAGAAATATGGGCTCTAAATGAGCTTCCAAAAGTCAATTGATAGTGCTACATAATGGGCTTGTTATCATCATTAAAGGTCATGGACTAAATAATGGAGTCACACCATGGACAGTGTTGTTCAGAAAACAGAGGGATATTGTGAATGAATCTATATCAGGCAGACAACCTATCTGTGCCAGAACCTCTGCTTTTTGTAATATCTATTAACAATATGAATAGACTCTAGGTGCTGGAGTAACTCAGTGGGTCAGGCAACATCTCGGGAGAAAAAGGATAGGTGCCGTTTCAGGTCGGGATCCTTCTCCAAACTGTCGGGCCTGTCCCGCTTAGGTAATTTTTTAGGCGACTGCCGGTGACTAGGTTGTCGCCACATGGTTGCCGGGGGGTCGCCTGTAGAGTCGTGAGTCGTCTCCTCAGTCGCCCAAAGAGTCGTAGCGTCTTTCTGGTCGCCGCTGGATTTTCAACATGTTTTCAGAGACAGTCAGTGACGGTGGGTTTGATGCCAATGAGCGTAGCTTGTCTTCTCCTGACGTAGGTGCTGTCGTAGTTGTCGCCAGGTTAACACAGAAGTTTCTACTGTGATGGATAAGGTATGATAACCTCTGCTTTTGCTTTGTGCTGCCTTTGGGCGGCACAGTGGTGCAGTGGGTAGAGCTGCTGTCTCATCGCGCCAGCGACCGGGGTTCGATCTTGACGCCGGGTGCTGTCCCTGTGGAGCTTGCACGTTCACCCTGTGACCACGTAGCTTTCCTCAAGGGTTCTCCGGTTTCCCCCCACGTCCCAAGGATGTGCGGGGGTTTGTAGGTCGATCACCCTCTGTAAATTGCCCCAAGTGTGTGCGGGGAGTGGAAGTGAAAGTGGGATAACATGGAGCCAATGTGAATGGTTGGTGTGGGCTCAATAGACAATAGACAATAGGTGCAGGAGTAGGCCATTCGGCCCTTCGCGCCAGCACCGCCATTTAATGTGATCATGACTGATCATCCCCAATCAGTACCCCGTTCCTGCCTTCTCCCCATATCCCCTGACTCCGTTATCTTTAAGAGCCCTATCTAGCTCTCTCTTGAACGTATCCAGAAAACCGGCCTCCACTGCCCTCTGAGTAGCAATGTTACAAAATCTTGAGATTTAAAAAATCAAGTCTGCAATTTGAACGTTGCGGTTGCGGTGAATTTAAACCCCATATCGGCAGGAAAAATACTGCTGGTTCGTATGGGGCCTAAATCACCTTTACGCAACGTAAAATGTGGATTAAGGTAATCCTAAGAAGCACGTTTATATGTAAAATAAACGGCTTTCCTTTGGCTGTCCCGTACCTGAAATCCCGTTGTAGGCGTTGACGGCATTAGAAGATGCTTTTTATTTTACTCCAGCGCTGAAATTGTCCAGCGATTAAAAATAAAATTCACAGAATGGCCATCGGAACAAATCTTCAGCATTAGCTTGCTTCTCGAGAAAATATATCCAGGACAGGCAGGAGAAAAAACGCATTTTAACCCCCTCCCGCCCCCCCCCCCCTCAAAGGCGCCAAAGTCGCGCACACGGCCAGTGACAGAGCTGCAGCGCTGCTGAAGGTAGGTTTTGTAACATATCTACTCTGAGGCAGAGAATTTTACAGATTCACAACTCTCTGTGTGAAAAAGTGTTTCCTCATCTCCGTTCTAAATGGCTTACCCCTTCTTCTTAAACTGAGGCCCCTGGTTCTGGACTCCCCCAACATCGGGAACATGTTTCCTGCCTCTAGCGTGTCCAAACCCTTAATAATCTTATATAGAAACATAGAAACATAGAAATTAGGTGCAGGAGTAGGCCATTCGGCCCTTCGAGCCTGCACCGCCATGCAATATGATCATGGCTGATCATCCAACTCAGTATCCCATACCTGCCTTCTCTCCATACCCTCTGATCCCCTTAACCACAAGGGCCACATCTAACTCCCTCTTAACTATGGCCAATGAACTGGCCTCAACTACCCTCTGTGGCAGAGAGTTCCAGGGACCCACCACTCTCTGTGTGAAAAAAGTATTTCTCATCTCGGTCTTAAAGGATTTCCCCCTTATCCTTAAGCTGTGACCCCTTGTCCTGGACTTCCCCAACATCGGGAACAATCTTCCTGCATCTAGCCTGTCCAACCCCTTAAGAATTTTGTAAGTTTCTATAAGATCCCCTCTCAATCTCCTAAATTCTAGAGAGTATAAACCGAGTCTATCCAGTCTTTCTTCATAAGACAGTCCTGACATCCCAGGAATCAGTCTGGTGAACCTTCTCTGCACTCCCTCTATGGCAATAATGTCCTTCCTCAGATTTGGAGACCAGAACTGTACGCAATACTCTAGGTAGTGGTCTCACCAAGACCCTGTACAACTGAAGTAGAACCTCCCTGCTCCTATACTCAAATCCTTTTGCTATGAAAGCTAACATACCATTCGCTTTCTTCACTGCCTGCTGCACCTGCATGCCTACTTTCAATGACTGGTGTGCCATGACACCCAGGTCTCGCTGCATCTCCCCTTTTCCTAATCGGCCACCATTTGGATAATAGTCTGCTTTCCTGTTTTTGCCACCAAAGTGGATAACCTCATAATCCTTATTGAATTACGTTTCAATAAGATGGGTCG
Organism: Raja brachyura; assembly: GCA_963514005.1. The sequence continues at coordinate 2,692 of CAUPSL010001135.1, forward strand.
CAGGGCCTGTTTTTGTGCTGCATCACCAGACCAAAGCTAAACTGAATTAAACAACTGGAGCATACTCATGAGTTTGCATTTCCATTCCACTGAGTAGTGCGTTATGTTAGATTTGTTGTGTTAGTTGGTGCAAATGCAATGGCCGGTGAAGGTGAAGGCGTTGAGCCAGGCCCCTGCTCATTCACTGAACACCTGACAACCGGAGAGGAGGAAGCAGCCAGCGACGGCGGTCTTGAGGAGCAAGGCCGGTGGGAGAGAGAACTCAAGCAAGAATTTCACTGTGTTCTGCACATGTGACAATAAAGTGCCATTGAACTAGTGTTGTTTAAGAAGGAACTGCAGATGCTGGAAAAATCAATGGTAGACAAAAATGCTGGAGAAACTCAGTGGGTGAGACAGCATCTCTGGAGAGAAGGAATAAGCGACGTTTCGGGTCGAGACCCTTCTTCAGACTGATGTTGGGGGGGGGGGAAAGGAAAGGAAGAGGTGGTGACAGTAGGCTGTGGGAGAGCTCTCCCACAAGCCTAATGTCTCAGCCTCTTCCTTTCCTTCCCCCCCCCCCCCGCCCCCCCCCCACCCCCAAACCGACATCAGTCTGAAGAAGGGTCTCTACCCGAAATGTCGCCTATTCCTTCTCTCCAGAGATGCTGTCTGACCCGCTGAGTTGCTCCAGCATTTCTGTCTACCATTGCACTAGTGTTGATGGTTTGTGAATGGGACGATTGTGGGAAATTGAAAAATCGATCTTGTTTTAGTTTTTGATCGAAGGAGTGTTTCGTTTAGTTCCTTGACACGTGTACCGAGGTACCATGAAGAGTTTTTGTTGTGTGCTATCCAGTCAGCAGAAAGACAATACATGATGAAGAGAAAGACAATGCATGATTACAATCGAGTCATTTACAGTGTACAGATACATGATGTGGGAATAACGTCTGGTGCAAGGAGGCGCCATCAAAGTCCGATCAAGGATAGTCCTAGGGTCACTAAAGGGGCACAGCGGTAGAGTTGCTGCCTTACAGCGAAGCCAGCGCCAGAGACCCTGGTTAGATCCTGACTACGGGCGAGGTCTGTACAGATTTTGTACGTTCTCCCCGTGATTAGCGTGGGTTTTCTCCGAGATCTTGGGTTTCCTCCCACACTCCAAAGACGTACAAGTTTGTCGGTTAACTGGCTTTGTTGGTTAAATGTAACAATTGTCCCCAGCGGGCGTAGGATAGCGTTGACGTGCGGGGATCGCTGGTCGGCGCGATCCCCGCACCAACTAAAATGACAATTCTAACATAACATACAACCTTTTCTTCAGACTCCATGGGTCGGCGATGTTTTGGCAAAAGGAGACAAGGAGACAAAGGGAGAGAAGAGTTGTTTAGAGATGCAGCGTGGAAGCAGGCCCTTCGGCCCACCGAGTCCGTGCCGTCCAACGATCACCCGTACACTTGTTCTATCCCACACACACACTACGGACAATTTTATAAAGCCAATTAATCTACAAACCTGCACGCCTTTGGGGAGCGTGAGGAACCCGAAACCCGCATGGTCACAGGGAGAACATTGCAAACTCCACACAGTCAGCAACCGAGATCCGGATCGGACCCGTGCCTCTGGCTTTGTGAGGTAGCGGCTCTACCAGCTGCGCCACTCGGCCACCCTAGATTTAGAAATACTCCGGTCATATTGATCCAGAGCCAAAGTTATTCCAGCGACATTTATTTGCAGAATTGGTATAAAATATATTTCTATTACTTCAACACAATAACTTTGTGATTAAGATTTATTCCATCACTTTAATCTAGTAAGGCCATCAATAATGTTTATTCAGCTAATAGGATAGAATGCAAATAAATATTGGCCACAGCTAATTGTGTAGGAAGGAACTGCAGGTGCTGGTTTATACCGAAGATAGACAGAAAATGCTGGAGTAACTCAGCGGGACAGGCAGCATCTCCGGATAGAATGGGGGACGATTCGGGTGGGGACCGTTCTTCTGAAGCATAAATTGCACCTTTCTCCTGAAGAAGGGTCTCGACCCGAAATATCACCCATTCCTTCTATCCTGATGGGCGGCACGGTGGAGCAGCAGTAGAGCCGCTGCCTTACAGCGCCGGAGACCCGGGTTCGATCCTGACTACGAATGCTGCCCGTACGGAGTTTGTAAATTCTCCCCGTGGCCTGCGTGGGTTTTCTCTGAAATTTCTTCGGTTTTCCCCCACACTCCAAAGGTGCACAGGTATGTAGGTTAATTGGCTTGTGTGTGCGTGAACTGTCCCTAGGGTGTGTAGGATACTGTTAATGTGTGGGGTCAGCGTGGACTCAGTGGGCCGAAGGGCCTGTTTCTGCGCTGTATCTCTAAACTAAACAAAACGAAAAGATGCTACCTGCCCTGCTGGTTTACTCCAGCTGTTTGTTTGGCCCTGTCCCACTGTATGAGTTCATTCAAGTGCTCACCCGAACAACTAAAATATAATTTGAAAAGTAATCAATATTTCGTCAAATATCGTCAAAGTCAAGATTATTTCAAAAAATATATACAAGGATGTCAAACTCTAACTCCAGATTTCTTAGAGGAAGGAATGAAGGCAGAATCAAGCAATTTAATATCATACTTACATAATATAATTCTAAATATAATATAATTATAATTCTAAATATAGAAACACCAACAACAGAGGCAATTAGAGGAGACTGGGAACAAGAGTTATTGATAAAAATTCCGAATGATAGATGGGAAAAAAATTATTATATGTAAATAAATGTTTAATTAATGTAAGACATAACCTAATTCAATTAAAAATTTTACATAGATTATATTATTCGAAAACTAGACTGAATAAAATATTTTCAAATGTTTCCCCCATCTGTGACAAATGTCTAACTCAAAATGCCGCTATAGCACATTCCTTTGTCTCTTGAACAAAACTGCATAAATTTTGGAATGAAATTTTTGGAATTTTTACAAAACTATTTAACACAAAATTGAACCCCAATACAGAACTGATTATCTTTGGATCAATGGAAGAGGGAAGTAAACTAACTATATTCCAAGAAGCTTTTCTTAATTACGGTTTAATAACAGCAAAAAAACTTACACTCAAATTTTGGAAAAACGCAACCACGCCAACATTCAAAATGCGGATTTCAAATATGTCGGAAACGCTACATCTTGAAGAAATGAGATTCCTCCTACTAGGCAAAGTAGACCAATTCTTAAAGACCTGGTCTCCTTTTATCAACTTTTTACAAGCATATGGTGCAACATAACATAACCTTAGAAATTAAATGGTTTAGAACCGGGTGACGGATGGGCAAAAATACGAAATAGGTAGATCTCTCCTAATCTCTCTTTTCTTTACTTTCTCCTTCTCTTTCAATCTTTTTACCTTCTCATCTCTGTCCGTTATTTCTTTTGCTATCTGTGTCTACTCGCGTGTCTATCTATTCCGACACTCTTTATTTCTTTTTTCTCTCACTGTTCTTTTATTATTAAATTAAAAATACGAAGTTGTACAAGAATGGAAATATGTGTGTATGTATTAGGTACTCAAGTACCACACTATTGTACTTACTTCTAACAAAAATAAACAAAACAAAAGAGAAAAAAAAAAGTGCCCACCCGAGTTTAAAAAAATTCAAATTTGTGGTAAGTGCGTAGAATGAACGTAGCGGGTACGTCGGAGCTCGGGGACGTCTCTTAGGGGCTTATAATGCTAATGGCAGGTACCGGGGAAGACTCGCTAACAGCAGGTAAGCTCGGGAAGACTCATGAAGATTTTTCAACATGTTGAAAAATGCCACGAGAGCCCCGAGTACCTATGAGTGGCCATTTCCGTAATTCTCCGAGTTCGAATCAGGGCAAACTCGGGGAGAACTCTTGAATGAACTTGTGCTGTGGGACAGGACTTTAAGATGTGAGACAGGACTTGCAGTATAATGTGGATAAATATGAGGTTATCCACTTTGGTGGCAAAAATAGGAAAGCAGACTATTACCTAAATGGTGGCCGATTAGGAAAAGGGAAAATGCAGCGTGACCTGGGTGTCATGGTACACCAGTCATTGAAAGTAAGCATGCAGGTGCAGCAGGCAGTGAAGAAAGTGAATGGTATGTTAGCTTTCATAGCAAAAGGATTTGAGTATAGGAGCAGGGAGGTTCTACTTCAGTTGTATAGGGTCTTGGTGAGAGTATTGCGTGCAGTTCTGGTCTCCAAATCTGAGGAAGGACATTATTGCCATAGAGGGAGTGCAGAGAAGGTTCACCAGACTGATTCCTGGGATGTCAGGACTGTCTTATGAACAAAGACTGCATAGACTCGGTTTATACTCTCTAGAATTTAGGAGATTGAGAGGGGATCTTATAAAAACTTACAAAATTCTTAAGGGGTTGGACAGGCTAGATGCAGGAAGATTTCTGCAGATGCAGAATTTGTTCCCGATGTTGGGGAGGTCAGGACATGGGGTCACAGCTTAAGGATAAGGGGGAAATCCTTTAGGATCGAGATGAGAAGGACTTTTTTCACACAGAGAGTGGTGGGTCTCTGGAACTCTCTGCCACAGAGGGTAGTTGAGGCCAGTTCATTTGCTATATTTAAGCGGGAGTTAGATGTGGCCCTTGTGGCTAAGGGGATCAGAGGGTATGAGGAGAAGGCAGGTACGGGATACTGAGTTGGATGATCAGCCATGATCATATTGAATGGCGGTGCAGGCTCGAAGGGCCGAATGGCCTACTCCTGCACCTAATTTCTATGTTTCTAAGACTGCTTTTACTCTCCACCTTGCTGTCTCTGTCAATTCAATGCCTGCTCACATGGGCTATTCCAGATAAGAATGGGTTTGCAGAAGCCTTTGACCTTGTGTGCCACGGATAGATATTTGAAGGTTGGAATGTCTGGCATTGTCAAACACAGTTGTCGGTAAGTGCAACACACCTCTTGGTTATAAGATACCGACATGAAAACATACTTGTCATACCTGGACTTTGCTTGGTAATTTAAAGAATGAGATCACAGACCTTTTTAACTGCCCTGCCACTGTGCAGATATATGGTTTGGTTTAGTTTGGGGATACAGTGTGGGAAACAGGCCCTTCGCCCCAGCGAGTGCACACCAACCAGCGATCCCCGCATGCTAACACGATCCTACACACACTAGGGACCAATTAACAATTTTATCGCCGTTTAACCTGCAAATCTGGATGTGGGAGGAATCCGGAGCACCCGGAGAAAACCCACACAGGTCACGGGGCGAAGGTACAAGCTGCGTACAGACAGCACCCGTTGTCAGGATCGAACCCGGATCCCTGGCGCTGTGAGGCAGCAACTCTACCGCTGCGCCACCATTCATTTTTCAGGTAAACTTTACCTGACCATCTTTGTATTCAGTTTCTTACCAATTTGAGAGGTTCATTTTGCGGAGATAGTATCTTCCGCAGTCCAGTTGTGGGTAGTGCAGAACAACAAATACTTTATAAAGGGATTAAGAAGGAACTGCAGATGCTGGAGAATCGAAGGTAGACAAAAGTGCTGGAGAAACTCAGCGGGTGCCGGCAGCATCTATGGAGCGAAGGAAATAGGCAACGTTTCGGGCCGAAATCCTTCCTCAGACTGGTGCAAGGGTTTCGGCCCGAAACGTTGCCTATTTCCTTCGCTCCATAGATGCTGCTGCACCCGCTGAGTTTCCCCAGCACTTTTGTCTACTTTTAAAAGGGAAATGAGCTTTGAGGAAGAAAGGTCTGCCAAAGATATTCTCTGAATGAGGAAAGATTGCGATGTTACTGTCATTGTTCCGGTCACCCCTATATGACAGCAAGTTATTTCTATGTGCAATTTATAAACACATGTTTTGTTAAATATCTTTTCATGGAGATAACAGGGCAGATTTATCTCATTGTTATGCACTAGGAATGCTTGGTTCCCAGGGACGGTGAACAAAAGGACACAAAGTGACAGTCTGAAGAAGGGTTCCAACCTGAAAGGTCACCTATCCACATTCTCTAGAGATGCTGCCTGACCTGCTGAGTTACTCCGGCACCTTGTGGCTATCTTTGGTAGGATGCAGTATCTGCAGTATCTACAGGATACTTTCTTTTTTTTTAATAATATTTTTATTAGAAGTAAGCATTACACAATGCTAAAACAAATTTACAAATACCAACTTAATTCGGTATTTATACAAATATCACATTGATTATTATTATTTTCTGTTTTTTAGAAATAGAGAGAAAAAGAAAAAAGAATAGGTTTTAAATCAACAAAGGTTGTGATTAAATAATGATTTTGATTATATATATTAAAAAAAAAGGAAAGGGGAAAAAAAAAAAACCAATTAATATATATCTATTTAATATATATATTTTTTTTTAAAAGAGTAAAAAGTATTATATATATATATATATATATAAAAGAGAAACAACAAAATATATTGTAAATAAAACTATTACAAATGATAATATCAATAGAGACATGTATACAAATCCCAGTTTGAAAATGAATTATTTTCATCAAATCCTGTCGGGTACCCATTGAGTTGTGATGCCAAGAACAGCTACCCCCTCAAATACTGTATATATGGAGACCATATCTGTTCAAAGATTTCATATTTGTCCATTAGGACAAATCTAATTCTTTCCAAATGCAACGTCTCCGACATCTCTGCTGTCCACATTATAATTGTGGGGGATAATGTTCCCTTCCAAAATTTCAATATTATTTTTTTCCCTATTACCAAACAGTAATCAAAGAAATTTCTTTGATTTACTGTTAATACCAATTTTGAGTCCGGAATTCCTAATATTATTAACTTTGGATCTGGATCCAGTTTAACTCTAAGAACTTCAGAGATAACTCTAAAGCTTTCTATCCAATAATAATTAAGTTTTGAACACGTTACAAAACTATGTGTTAAATTGGCTTCTAAATTCTGACACTTATCACAAATAGAAGAAATGTTAGGAAAAATTCTATTTAATTTGGTTTTCGAATAATGTAATCTATATAATACTTTAAATTGTATCAATGTATGCCTAGCATTTAACGAACAACGATGTATACGTTGTAAACTTTCTTCCCAAGTTTCTTTCGTTATAGACAAACCTATTTCATTTTCCCATGCTTGACGATATATTTCTGTTGTTGGATTCTCCCTATCCAAAAATAATATTGTATATATAAGCTGTTAATTTTTCTGTATTTGGGTGCTTATTAAACAATTCATCTAATAATCCTGGTTCTTTATTTTTATAATCTTGTGTGTTTGACTTAATATAATCTCTAATTTGTAAATACCTAAACAGATTATGTGATGGCAATCCATAGATATCTTGTAACTCCTGAAATGAAAGAAATTTTCCTTTTCTGTAAAGGTGTTCTATCCTTTTAATTCCTAAATCATCCCAATGTCTAAACCCCCTATCTAATATAGAGGGTTTAAATAAAGGGTTATTCATAATTGGTAGGTTAAGTGACAAATTATCTAAATGTAAAGTCTTAACTATTTGTTTCCAAATGCGTCTATTACTATGAATTATAGGGTTGTCCCTATAAATTTTTTTTTGTACTTCCCTTGGCGCAAAAAGACAGGATACTTTCTACAGTGGATCTGCAGAGGTTTGTTCAACATTCAGGTTTACAAGTCACAGGAGCAGAAGTAGGCCATTTGGCCCATCAAGTCTACTCTGCCATTCAATCACGGCTCATCTATCTTTCCCTCTCAACCCCGCACCTGTCATAGGTTGTTACAGGTAGCCGAAAATTTTCAACATGTTGGAAATCCAGCGGTGAACAGAACAAGGTACGACTCTTTGGGCGACTACTCACGACCATACGGGCTTCACCCCGCGACATGTCGGCAGGGTGTCGCCTGTATGGTCGTGAGCAGTCTCCCAGTCACCCAAAGAGTCGTAGCATCTTTCTGGTCGCCGCTGGATTTTCAACATGTTGAAAATTTTCGGCGACCTATGACGGAAAAGTTGCGTAAGTGGGACAGGGCCTTGAGGCTCTGTCCTTTCCTCCTAGGCTCTCCCACGAGTGGAAACATCCTCTGCGCATACAGTCTATCCAGATCTTTCACCATTCGGCAGGTTTCAATGAGGTCCCCTCTAATCTTCCAAAACTCCAGCGAGTACAGGCCCGGTGACGTCAAACGCTCATCATGCGTTAACCCACATGTTAGTTGGTCATACGTATTCGGTGACGTACCAAATCTATTTAACCTTCGGGGAAAGTAAATTCGTTGGCATGCGTTGTTCGTGATTACATCTCTACGCTGGGCCCAGGACAGGTCAGCTGTGAAGTTTGAAGAGAGTCACGAGCCAAGAGTGTTTGTCACATTTACCGACATGGAACAATAACATTCTTGCTGCATCTTGAAACGCAGCAATAACGGCGCTAGTATATACATATGTATATTTAACTGTTCCATTATTCTGTGTTCGCACTTCTGGGTGAGATGCTAACTGCATTTCGTTGTCTCCGTACTTGTACACTGCACAATGACAATGAAGTTTGAATCTGAATCTAATCTGAGCTAGGGCAGCAGGGTGGCGCAGTGGTAGAATTGCTGCTTTACAGCGCTTGCAGCATCGGCGACCCGGGTTCGATCCTGACTAGGGGTGCTATCTGTATGGAGTTTGTACGTTCTCCCCGTGGGTTCTCCTGCGTGGGTTCTCTCCGAGATCGACGGTTTCCTCCCACACTCCAAAGACGTGCAGGTTTGTTAGTTAATTCGTTTGGTATAATTGTAAAATAGCCCCTAGTGTGTGTAGGATAGTGTTAATGTGTGGGGATCGCTGGTGGGTGTGGATTCAGTGGGCCGAAGGGCCTGTTTCCGTGCTGTATGTCTAAACTAAACAAAAGTATGTAAATATAGCATAAATAATCAGTTACTCGAGTTAAACCAGACCACGATAGTAGTGCGTAGTGCAGTAAAGTCCACAATAGTTTGATGCTGAGCCATGTTTGTGGTCAGGTTTAAGCAGAAAGGTTCAAGAACCTGATGGTGGATGGGAAGAAGCTGTTCTTGAACCTGGATGAATGAATGAATGAATGAATGAATGAATGAATGAATAAGTTTATTGGCCAAGTATTCACATACAAGGAATTTGCCTTGGTGCTCCGCCCGCAAGTGACAACATGACATACAGTGACAGTTAGGAATGACACATAAAACATTAAACATTAATAATAAAACATTATCGATTAAACATGTGAATTAATTAAAATACCAGAGCAAAAGGAGGCTACAGATTTTTGGTTATTGAGTAGAACTACTACTCGTGGAAAAAAAGCTGTTTTTATGTCTGGCTGTGGCAGCTTTGGTGAGAAACATCGCCTCTCAAACCAGTGTACTTTCTTCCTGATGGTATCAGCGAGATGAGAGGGTGGCAGTTACTGGAATCTTACAGAAAACATGTTAGCAATATACCAGTTGGACTAATAATGGGAAACGCATGTACAATTAAACAGGCATCTGTCTCTTGCTGTTTGAGTTTAGTTTGGTTTAGTTTAGTTTATTTAAGTTTATTATTGCCATGTGTACCAAGGTATAGTGAAAAGCGTTTTTGTTGCGTGCGATCCAGTCAGTGGCTAGAGTGTAAATGATTAGAATCAAGCTGTCCACATGATAAAGGGAATAACATTTAAGTGGAAGATAAATTCCAGTAAAGCACGATTGAAGGTAGACTGAAGGTCGTCAATGAGGTAGATGGTAGGTCAGGACTGTTCTCTAATAAAGGGCTTGTCCCACTTTGGCGACTGCTGGCGACTGTCACAGCTGGTCGCTGAAAAAGCAGCGACTGGACCCCCCCCTACGACAATGTCTACAACAACCTACCATCTAGACGACGTCAAGCTACCGACAACCGGCGACCGAATTGCCGCGACTTAGGACGTCCACCTACGACCACACCTGCGGCAACCTACGACCACACAGGCGACAACCTACGACAACCGAATTCAACTTACGTCCACCCGCGACAAGCTACGACAAGCAACGACCCTGTCGGCGACAACTGAAGACATCTGAAGACAATTCAGTCGCCGGTACCCGTTGCCGGTTGACGTAGGTAGTCGCCAATGGAATTCACTGAAGTTAGCACCCGGTGACAACCAACATACATACAATACAATAGCACTTATTGTCATTTGAACCTCAAATGAAGTTCAAACAAAATTTGGTTTCTGCAGTCATACAACAAGGAAAAAAAAGAAAGAGAAAAAAAGACACACAATTAACACAATTTCCACAAACATCCATCACAGTGAATCTCCTCCTCACAATGATGGTAGGCATGTCATTGTCTCTCCCCTGTTTTCTATTCTTCTCCTGATGTTAAAATCCCCGGCGGGCGATGGCAAGTCCCGCGGCCGTTAAAGTCGCGCCGGGCGATGTAAGGCCCCGCTCCGGGTCGTTTTCAACCCCGCAATTCGGGCGGGAGAAGTTGCCGTTGCGGGAGCTCCAAAGAGCGGTCTCCCACCAGGGACCCGTGAGTTCCCGATGTCACTGTCCACCGGGCCTGCGGCTGGAGCCTCCGAAGCTCCAAAGTCGGGTCGCAGCCGCGCGCCGCCACAGCTCTCCACGCTCCAAAGCCGGCCAGCTCCACGATGGTGAGTCCGCAGGCTCCGCGACTGGAGCCCCCAGGGCGTTCCGGTTGGAGGCCGCTCCACGGTGCTAGTCCCCAACGACAACGGTGACCCGACAGGGAAGAGATTTAAAAGTTTCCCCCCACACCTCCCGCCCCCCACATATACACAGCTAAAAACAATATATAAATTACAACTAAACTATACACTCAACAGAACAAAAAATTTAAAAAAGACAGACGGACTGCAGAGGCCGCTGCCGCGAGGCGCCGCCAATGTCACCTGGCGTCATCCTAGCGACAACTTATGACAACCTACAACAGCACCTACGACAGGAGAAGACAGTCCCACTGTCACAGAAAGGTTTTGAACATTTCAAAATCCAGCAACGACAAGAAAAAAGTTATGATATTTGAGGAGACAACTCACGACAATACAGGCGTCACCCCGCGACCATGGCGGCAGCCTATTTTCCCGCTGTCGCCGAAGAAATCGCCTTAGTGGGACAGGCCCTTAACATTTAGCAGTGGAAGGACTTGCAACTGATCTCTGAATTGACTGGATGTTTTCACGAGAGAGTTAGATTTAGATCTTCGGGCTAACGGAATCAAGGAGTATGGGGTGCAACCAGTAATGGGGTACTGATTCTGGATGATCAGCTATGATCGTTGTGAATGGCTCGAAGGGCCGAATGGCCTACTCCTGCACCTATTTTCTATGTTTCTGTGTTTCCATCTTCGGTTAGGTCAGAGGTTACTCCCGTGTCATCTCGCTGATGTTAACAGATCTGTTAATCAGGCCACGGCTGTGGTGAGCTGGAGTTGAGGCAGCTCAATTATAAATCAGTAACAAAGCTGAACTCTAATGGAAATAATGAGTTGAAACGTGCGCCTTTGTAAGCTTGGTGACGATAATATATCTTCTCCATCAGTGGCGGCGGCTCAGACTAAAATGGTCGAACAAGGTCCATAATGACACTGACTTTTTTCCCCATTCATGACCAGGTAATCGAGCAGAGGTCTCCTTGTTTCAACAGTCTGGTCATTACTGGCCTACACACTGAAGCGGCTTTCAGATTTCTGTCCGCACGCCACCAAATGCTGGTCTATCGTGTGCGTTCCCCGTTTTCATCGCTCCGACACCAACGGCTGTGCACTCAGCTCCATGGCTTCCCACATTGCTCCTCTAAATCTTTCCACCACCACCCCTCTCTTTCTCTTTGAGATGATCCTCCCTCTCGCTATCCCCTGTGCCCTCTTAGAAACATAGAAACACAGGAAATAGGAGCAGGAGTTGGCCATATTCGGCCCTTCGAGCCAGCACCGCCATTCAACATGATCACGGCTGATCATCCAAAATCAGTACCCGGTCCCTGCTTTCTCCCCATATCCCTTGATTCCGTTAGACCCAAGAGCCATGTCTAACTCTCTCTTATCCAGAGAACTCTAACATCCAGAGAACTGGCCTCCACTGTATCTGTGGCAGAGAATTCCTCCTAAAAATACTCTGCCCTGATATCTGCCTTTGCAGCCTGCGTTCAGTTCAGATGCACATAGGTTAAGTTTTGTCCGATTTAGTTTAGTTTAGTTTGGAGATAGAGCTGGGAAACAAGGCCATTCGGCCCACTGACTCCAGGTCGACCTTCGATCACCCGTTCATTCGAGTTGTATGTTATCCCACTTTCTCATCCACTCCTTACTCACTAGGGGGCAATTTACACGGACCGATTATCCGACAAACCTGCGCATCATTGGGATGTGGGAGGAAAACGGAGCACCCAGAGAAAACCCACGCGGTCACAGGGAGAACATGCAAACTCCGCACAGACAGTATAACTTCACCTCGGTGCATGTAGTTGGACATCAACCTAAAGTCATCCACCAGATATTTCAGAATGGAAGTTTGAGTCGGAGGTTTCAATGTTGATGACTGAATGATGGTGTGCACTTACCATTACCAGTAATGAAATGGAATAAACAATAGAAAATAGACAATAGGTGCAGGAGTAGGCCATTCGGCCCTTCGAGCCAGCACTGCCATTCAATGTGATCATCCCCAATCAGTACCCTGTTCCTGCCTTCTCCCCATATCCCCTGACTGCGCTATCTTTAAGAACCCTATCTAGCTCTCTCTAGAAAGTATCCAGAGAACCGGCCTCCACCACCCTCTGAGGCAGAGAATTCCACACTCACCACTCTCTGTGAGAAAAAGTGTTTCCTCCTCTCCGTTCTAAATGGCTTACTCCTTATTCTTAAACTGTTGCCCCCTGGTTTTGGACTCCCCTGGGTGGCACAGCGGTAGAGTTGCTGCCTTATTGTGCTTGAAGCGCCGGAGACCCGGGATTTGATCCCGACTACGGGTGCTGTCTGTGTGGAGTTTGTACGTTCTCCCTGTGACGGTGTTGGTTTTCTCCGAGATCTTCGGTTTCCTCCCACATGCCAAAGATGTACAGGTATGTAGATTAATTGGCTTGGTGTAAATGTAAAATTGTCCATAGTTGGTGTAGGATAGTGCTAGTGTGCGGGGATCGCTGGTCGTCGTGGGCTCGGTGGGCCGAAGGGCCTGTTTCTGCGCCCGTATCTCTAAACTAAACCACAGAATGTCCCAAGGTAATTCCCATGGGTATTATCACGTATAATTTGACACCAAGGCATTGCGGGAGCCCTGTAGAAGTGGAGGGGCAACAGGATCGCAGAAGGTGAATTGGCAAAGTAACGTTCAAGTCAAGAACAATAGACCGTAAAGCAGAACAGGGACAGCGAGATTGGTCTAAGGAGCAGGTTACAGGATTAGAAGATTACAAGATTACAAGAAATGGGCGTCACGAACGGTGGCGCAGCGGTATAGTTGCAGCCTCACACCGCCAGAGACCCGGGTTCGATCCTGACTACGGGTGTTTTGTCCGTACGGAACTCTTTACGTTCCGCCGGCGACCTGCGTGGGTTTTCTCCAGGTTCTCCTGTTCCCTCCCACACTCCAAAGACGCACAGGTTTGTAGGCTTGGGTATTCTTGTATATTCTCCCCGGTGTGTGTAGGATAGTGTTAGTGTGCAGGGATCACTGGATGGCGCGGACTGGGTGGGCCAAAGGGCCTGCTTCCGCGCTGTATCTCTGAGCTAAACTAAACTAGTGAACGAACCTTCTTAAAGTGGCAGTGGTCATCACGTATTGCAAAGTGGGGAAAGGTTTAGCACTTGTTGATGGAGGCAGTCTGATTGTCACAGGTCCAGATTTGTGATGATCTATTTGAGATGGGCTGAGATCATGATAGAAAGATAGACTAGTCAGTCAGTCAGTCAGTCAATTTTATTTGTATAGTACATTTAAAAACAACTCACGTTGACCAAAGTGCTTCAAATCAGTGCAGATACTAATGTGCCACATACAATGGTACATAGACCTAACAATACATACATAAACTGTTTATAGCGCCACCTCAGAGGGGCTCAAAAACACTAGGGAGTAGAAATAGGTTTTAAGCCTCGATTTAAAAGAGTCGATGGAGGGGGCAGTTCTGATGAAGGGAGGGATGCTGTTCCACAGTCTAGATGCTGCAACCGCAAAAGCGCGGTCACCCCTGAGTTTAAACCTAGACCGCGGGATAGTCAGTAGCCCCAGGTCGGCCGACCTGAGGGACCTGGAGGTAGAATGGTGGGTTAGAAGATTAGTCGTGTTAGCATAGATTGAGTGATGTTGGTTCCAATGGTGGGACGAGACTCAGTATTATCCGCAGTTTTCACCCTCCCTTCATCTTTAAATCACACAGACAGATTTACCGTTGCTGAATCATTGTGATCTGCTAGAATATCACTTAATTTGTTTGACTTTGGAGAGTGCTTGGGAGAAGGTAACAAAACTTGTGCACCTCGTGAGTGAAGAACTTGGTGCCAAGAATTGGGCGGACAATTGTATGGAGAGTTTTTGTTGCAGGCATTGTAAAGGGGAAGGGGAAACCATGCAAAACCTCACTAAGCATTCAAACCAGACAAAGATCTGAGAGCACATGTCTGCAAAATTAACCCTGAAATGTTGCTGACCGAACATTGAGCTATTATCGTAGGGACAGAGGGGAAGAGCATTGCAATTACTGTTTGAGTCCATTATTTGTTGGGTGATGGAACTGTGGCCGACTTTAGTTCAGTTTAGTTCAGTTTAGTTCAGTTTAGTTTAGTTTAGTTTAGTTTAGATGTAGAGCACGGTCTGAAGAAGGGTCTGCACCCAAAACATCACCCATTCCTTCTCTCCAGAGATGCTGCTTGTCCCGCTGAGTTACTCCAGCTTTTTGCGTCTATCTTTTTTTTAATTTTTTTTTTATTAGAAGCAAGTGTACAAAAATATACCCAGTGGCATACGACAGTTATTGTACAGCTTAGGTTTTGACTTTTAGCTATAGTTAGGAGAAAAGAAGAGAGAGAAAGCAAGAGAGAGAAAAAGTGGAATGAGCAAGGATTGAACCCCTGGACTACCAAAGTGGTGGAGCCAAAGTGTGAGTAAGTAAAATAAATAAGGAAGACGTACAGAAATAAAAAGACAAAAACAGAACGATAAAAAAAGTGATGATATGCCTGCCTCACATCCCTCCCCACCCAACCCGTAATTAGATTTAACTCCAAAATCAACAAAATAGAGAGAGTACAGAGGAGATTTACTAGAATGTAAGATTTACTAGAATCTAGATTTACTAGAATGCCTGGGTTCCAGCAACTAAGTTACAGAGAAAGGTTGAACAAGTTAGGTCTTTATTCTTTGGAGCGCAGAAGGTTAAGGGGGGACTTGATTGAGGTCTTTAAAATGATGAAAGGGATAGACAGAGTTGACGTGGATAGGCTCTTCCCATTGAGGGTAGGGAAGATTCAAACAAGAGGGCATGACATGAGAATTAAGGGACAGAAGTTTAGGGGTAACATGAGGGGGAACTTCTTTACTCAGCGAGTGGTGGCTGTGTGGAATGATCTTCCTGCAGAAGTGGTGGAGGCAGGATCGATTTTAACATTTAAAAGTAAAGTGGATAGGTATATGGATGGGAAGGGAATGGAGGGGTATGGTCTGAGTGCAGGTAGATGGGACTAGGGGAAAATAAATGGTCGGCACGGACTGGAAGGGCCAAGAAGGCCTGTTTCCGTGCTGTAATTGTTATATTGTTATATGGTTATAAAATTGTGTTGCACCATACTATCCTTGTAATAGATCAATGAATGGTGTCCATGTCTTCGAAAAATGCTCTGGTTTTTCTGCTAAGACGAGTCTAATATTTTCAAGATGTAGCGTCTCAGACCTGTTTGTAATCCACATTTTAAGAGTAGGGGCAGATGTATGTTTGCAAAATGTGAGTATTCATTTTTTTTCGCAGTTATCAGGCCATAATTGAGGAAACGTCTTTGAAATAATGATAGCTCAGAGCAGGTTTCTGATGTACCTAGAATTATCATTTCTGTGTCGGGGTCCAATTTTGTTTTTAGTGTTTTTCAAAAATTCCTCTCCATCAATTATATAATTTTATGCAAGAGGCGAAGGAATGTGTTATAGTTGCTTCCTGAAGGAGACATTTATCACAAATAGGAGATACGTTTGTAAAGATCTTATTCAGTTTAGACTTTGAATAGTAGAGTCTGTGCAGTATTCTAAATTAATATTAACGAATGTCTAACATTAATCCAACAATTGTGTATATATAAAACGTTTTCTTCCCATCTGTCTTTTAGAATTTTTAGGCCTAGTTCCTCTTCCCAGGCTCTTCTAATTGCTTCTGACGATGGGATTTCTATATTTAAAAAGGTGTTATACAAATATGATGTTAACTTGTTTACTCCGAATTTCTATTCATGCATTCGTCTAGTATATCTGGCAGCAAAGTTTGGTAGTCTTGGATATATGTTTTCAGATAGTCTCGAATTTGAAGATATCTGAAATATTGATTACCTTTCAGGTGATATTTCGACTGTAATTCTTGAAATGAGAGAAGAGTTCCCATCTCATAAAGATCTCCAAGTTTTTAATTGCTAGACTTTCCCAATATGTAAAGGTTTTATCTATAATAGATGGCTTGAACGAAGGGTTATTAGCTATTGGTGAAGGAAGAGATACATTTCTTAGTTTAAAAGTTGATTTCACTTGTCTCCAGATTCGTAGAGTGCTGTGATTAATCGGATTTTTATCATATAGTATCTATCTTTGTGTCTGTCTTTGATGGAAACAGTCCCTTAGGCTCGCTGAATCCACGCTGACTATTCACACCAGTTCAAGACTGCAGATTGGGCGATCATTTCACTGACCTTTCTGTCCTGGGTCTCCTCGTATTTATATAACAGCACCTTATATTTCGCTTGGGCAGCTTACAACCCAGCGGTATGATTCTTGATTTCTCTAACTTCAAGTAACCCTTGCTTTCCCTCTCTCTGACCCGCCCCCACCCTAGTCATCCTTCAAGTCTCACTGTTGTCCTGTTGAGTCTCACTGTCGGTGTACCTCATTATCATCCGTTCAGAGACCGGCTCCAAGCCGTGGGACCGCACCGACGCGGGGGCTTCGATCGCCCCGATGGATGGTTTGACTGCCCCGACCGCAGGAGAAATAAAGAGGAAGAAGATTTGGTATTTTTTGCCTTCCATCACAGTGGGGAATGTTGGCAATCTGCTGTGGTGGATGTTTATGTTAACTTTTGATGTATTTCTGTGCTTTTTTCTTCATATGGCTGTATGGTACTTCGCATATCACTGTCCCTTAAATGGTACACATGACAATAAAACAAACCTTTGACATCTTTGAAAATGGATCCCTAAGTATGAAATGAAACATGACAATGTGCGTGCGGAGTTAACTGTGAGTGAGTGGTGGAGCGTGTCAGACCCAGAACTAGCTGGGATCTCATTGCACTCCATGGCAACTGTACATGTAGCATCATCCATAGCCTTTCTGCCTCTTCTGAAGCCAGTGCCCCGTACTGAAAACAGCTTCAGAATCTAAAAACCATCCACTTGCAAAGTTCTCAGAATTAACAGCAAATTTTTCAGTGGCTTCAGATGTGCCAGCTCTTTGATGGTCGACATTAATTCCTGCATTGTTGTCTGTGTGATCTTCAGAAACTGTCCCATTTCGTGACCCGACCTCCATCATCACGCAGGTGACGGGGCGAGAACACATTTGTAAGAGTTTGCAGATGCCGCACGTAGCAGAGAAATACTTTTAGGAAGACACAAAGTTTCTCAGCGAGTCAGGCAGCAACTCTGGAGAACGTGGGTAGGCGACGTTAGGAGTCTGAAGAAGGGTCTCAACCCGAAACGACACCTATCCATGTTCTCCTGAGATATCCTGAGAGTAACTCAGCGGGTCAGGCAGCGTCTCTGGAGAAATGGGATAGGTAGGTGACTTTCGGGTTCGGTCTGAAGAAGGGTCTCAACCCAAAACGTTATCTATTCCTTCTCTCCAGAGATGCTGCCTGACCTGCTGAGTTACTCCAGCATATTGGTGTATTTTTTTAATTGGAAGGTAGCATCTGCAGTTCCTTGTTAATAGAAAAATGCTTTATATTATCTTGGACAGTTCGAGAGGCACAGTGGTATGATAGACCACTGGCATGATGCATTCTCTAAAGAGAGGGAAAGGGCACCGGAAATTGATTTATCTCCCAGCAGAGGGGAAGAACTCCGATGGTTTGATTGTAATTATGTATTGTCTAGGTATGTTACAATACCTACCTTTAGCAGCGCTGCAGTTCTGCCACTCCACGTGTGCGTGACTTTGGCGCCTTTCAGAGGGGGGCGGGTTTAAAATGCCGGTTTTCCCTAGACAGTCCAAATCGATCAATCTCAGGCGATTTCGTTGCTAAAGAGAAATCGCTCCGACATTTCATTCATGAAGGTATTTTTAAACTACGCTAGATTATTTATTAACTAGAGTAGTTTTTATGTAAAAATAAACTGTGTAGCCTCTTTTATCGCCTACGTTAGGTCCGTTCCGCTGTCGGCGTTCACGGCTTTAGAAGATGATTTTTATAGGCGATAAAAGAGGCTACACAGTTTATTTTTACATAAAAACGTGCTGTTAGGAAGCCTTTAGTCAAATTTTCATCATGCGAAAAGGGGACAAAAAAAAAAACAAACCGGCTGTATTTTTCCTGCCAACTGTGGGGTTAAATTCACCGAGAACCGCAACGTTCTAATCCACCGCGTTCCACTAAAACCCACTCGCAAGATGATTTAAATGGCCATTAATTTATAGGAATTAAACACTAAATTCCTTCCATTTGGCCTATAAATTAATGAAAATTAGATTTTTAAATCATGTTATATTGTGGATTATTGTGTGAATGTTATTTGGACACAGGCTATTTAAAAAATGTTTTTCATTTCTTAAGAAATGGATAGATGTTTAGATCTAGTAATTGGATTTTGTAATTAGCTACAATTAGGTAACTAACTAATTATATGCTTTAATTTCAGGTCATCCAAGTAAGATTGTTTCATATTTGTTTCAGAATGCTTCAATTTATAATAACTGAAAATTTCATTGAGTTCTATTAATTTTTAAGAAAGTTATGGGCTTTTGACTGTCCTAGATCACAGCTTTTGAGTTAAGCCAAAAGAATAGATCAGGGAAGGTAGTGCATCCGTGGATAACAAGGGAAATCAGGGATAGTATCAAAGCAAAGGATGATGCATACAAAGTAGCCAGAAAAAGCAGCATACCAGAGGACTGGGAGAAATTCAGAGACCAGCAGAGAAGGACAAAGGGCTTGATTAGGAAAGGAAAAATAGATTATGAAAGAAAACTGGCAGGGAACATAAAAACTGACTGCAAAAGTTTTTATAGATATGTGAAGAGAAAGAGATTAGTTAAAACAAATGTAGGTCCCTTGCAGTCAGAAACAGGTGAGTTGATCATGGGGAACAAGGATATGGCGGACCAATTGAATAACTACTTTGGTTCCGTCTTCACTAAGGAAGACATAAATAATCTGCCGGAAATAGCAGGGGACCGCAGGTCAAAGGAGTACTTGAGTGAAATCCAGGTTAGTCGGGAAGTGGTGTTGGGTAAATTGAATGGATTAAAGGCCGATAAATCCCCAGGGCCAGATAGGCTGCATCCCAGAGTACTTAAGGAAGTAGCTCCGGAAATAGTGGATGCATTAGTGATAATCTTTCAAAACTCTTTAGATTCTGGAGTAGTTCCTGAGGATTGGCGGGTAGCAAACGTAACCCCTCTTTTTAAGAAGGGGGGGAGAGAGAAAACGGGGAATTACAG